>VZTM01029327.1:0-72134 GCA_013400555.1 Jacana jacana | reverse complement strand
AAGGAAAGACCCCAATACTGAGCCCTGAGGAACACCACTTGTGTGTTATTATTATTATGTATATTTTTTGTGGAAATGGACTTTTATAAAGACTGGTGCCTGCAGCATTAGTTAGCTGCTTAGTGCTGCTGTTGCTTAGTTTCTGAGATTATTCTTATGCTCACTAATCAATAATTATTTCTGTCATAAAGTCACAGCACCAATAGCATATGAATTTTATACCAGCAACACTACAGTCCATCTAGAATTGAATAGATGGCTCACGTAATCCCTTTTTCTCTCCCGCTTAGTAGAGAGCTGTATTCAGACTATGAAAGCCACTAATTTCCTGAATACGCAGGTGGTATGAAATACTAAGGATAAACATTTCCAGAGGTTGTGGTGTTAGGCGTGTTTTTACTTTCCACCGTTCTTATTGATCTAGAATTATAGAAAAATAATTCACTATTTCAAAAGGCCTGTTCTGTAGAGCCTTACTATCAGGGCTAATTGGACTAAGTCCTGCCAGCCTCTGGTGGATAGCTTTCGATAAAGATGGACTATTTGACTCACAGAGGGTTCACAGGTCTGATGCACAACTCTCCAGTGATATTAACACAGGGAAAAAAGCTTTAGGAAAAGGAATGACAGGAAAGCTTTCAGAAATGCCAGGCACATCTGGTAAAGGAGAGAATAAGGAAAAAGAAGGGACTTTAGTCTGTTTCTGGCACTTTCACTCCTTCTGTATGCATGGAAACACATTATCACCTTGATGTGTTTTCTCCATCTTAACAGATGCTGAGCCTTTTTACTGTATTTGCCTCATAGCAGTATGGCAGTTTGTAAAACACCATGCTAGAATTAATCAGAATGCACAAAATGCAGAAAGCCTCCATCACTCACGGTGTTTCCCTTCTAACTCCATGAAAGGCTCATTCAGACAATCTTGGTGGCAGAATTAATTTAATCATGTCCAATTATGCATGAAGCAAGGCTCATAGGGAAATAAAAGAAGACTCTGGGAATTTAAAAATCCTCTACCTACCTGGACACTTAAGTTTGAGGAAAATGGACTTAGTGGAGTGTACCCCCAAAATCCATTTGGTGCATTGCTATAAAACAACGTGGGGCAATCACAGAGGGAAAGCAGCAACTGTGTGTATGTATGGTATGTAAGTTCGATAATGTTGATGTAGATCCTTTCTCAGAAACGCCTTCTCTCCAGGAGGAATGATTAATCTGGAAATGGTAAACTTTTACTTACCATTTTCAATGACAAAATCTGCGAAGGAGCAGTGCTAATTAAAACTGGTCTTCAATTTGTTAAAATAAGTTGCTGCAGAAATGGTCTCTGTAAAAAACCCACATTATACAGACAAAATTATTATTTCACCTGATAATGATTATCATATTGTCATAAGTTTCCAGAAAGGTTGAGTTACCAGAGTTTATTGTTAAATATTTATTATTTTTCTTTATGATTTCTTCTTTAAGATACAGTTCAGTATAATGTACTAACCCAAGGAGCTAAACTAGCAGCTCCAGGGTAGGAATTACGGGGATAATGGGTGATCAGGAAAACCAGTAGTTTGAATGGAGGACTAACTAGTCATGGGAAACCACAGGAGTATAGTACTGAAAGTACTATAACACAGGAGTATAGTAAAACTATACTAAAACTAAAACTATAACTATACTAAACTAAAACTATACTAAAACTAAAACTAAAACTATACTAAAACTAAAACTAAAACTATACTAAAACTAAAAACACAGGAGTATAGTACTGTTTCAGCCAGCTGAAACACACCACAGGGCTTCAGATTAATCACAGTGCCAAGGGACTGTGGGCTTTTTGAGCCAAACAACCAGCTAACAACGACATAGTAAAGGCTTATCAGAGACAAAGTACTAAGAAGCTTCCATGGCAACGTCCATGAAAGAGGACCTTCACCTAAAACCTGGCATGTCTGCCTGAAGCACTTCCAGGAGTGGTGGGACTGATCTTGCCCACGAGGCTGGGCTGAACAGCAGGGATGACCATGAACTCTCAAGATCCCTGGTTGCTTTGTTGCCATAGACACACAAAAGAAGAGAAAATCTAATTATAAGAACAGCTTATCTGCTTTCTTCCCCCCAAGACACTTAATGTAACCCAGGAATGTAACACTTTGTGACAGCCTTGGGCTCATTCATTATTTTTTTTCCAGAGGAAACAAAGGTACAAGAGCAGAGGCCTCTGTTTGATCCTGCTTGAACCTACTTTCAAATGGTTCATTCCTGTGTTGTCCAGACTATACACAAAATTTAGAGTGTCACCTCTCTTGTAGAAGAATAGCTCTTTTCTCTTCTTTCATCCTGTTTGCATCCTAAAAGCTGGTTCTGTACTTTTGATATTTCTAATAATGGAGGGAAAATGAATGACAAGCAGTATCCTGCATTGGTCTGGAAAATCATAACGAACACTTCACCATGACCCTCTTCACTCAGTAGACCTGTCCATAAAGTCCAGACCCTAATTTCTGTGGAACCAGGATTCATCCCTGCAATCATCTAAGACAATCTCTGAAACTCTCTTCTGAGATGGCGTGTGTAAGTTGTGATTTGTGAAACAGTACTGTGTGGGTCCCTGCCACACAGTGTTAGCAGGGTACAGGTATCGTAATGCTACAATAAATATTTTAATCCTGCTACATTTGCCTGACTATTCCAGAAGAGTAGGGCATTTTTTATCCCAAAGTCTTTTCTTTATAACTTTTAGACTCCTCCATATTGGTTTTAACATCATAAATAATAAAACTATTTTGGTAGAGGACCCATAATTATGTCTGAATTTATTGCTGACTTCTAGCAGAATAAATTTAATCTAAAGAGTTTTTGAGGCTTCCCTAACTCTTCCTCAGTTTAAGAGGTGGATTAAGCATTGTACATATATCATGTGGCTTTAAACTATACAGCACCCATAAACACTTGATAAAATTCAAGGTAAATATAATTCAAAATCTACAGTCAAAACTCCAGACTTGAAAGGCTGAGGTTAGACACTCAGATTCACACCCAAAAATGTAGCGAGATTATTTTATCATTTATATTGAAATAGTTAAGCAGTATTACTAGGATTTACAGACTGCTGAAGAAACTGGCGATGTAAAAGGGAATGTTCTGGACAAACACATTACTGGCAGAAGACAATAAGGACAGGCTCTCTTGGCCAGTATGTGGGCGATTTAGATGGTTATGATATCTGGTTTGGAGCAAGGAAGTGATCTGTGGCTTTTTACATGTCTAGCAGGAGGTTTAGCTAATAGACTAGACAGCAGTGTGTCTTTCTCTGAACACTTGTTTATCTGCAATGGATTGGCTCCAAGAGGAAAGGCTAAAGCCTAAAAATGGGTTGTTCTGTAGCCCTAACAACCTGTTTGCCGGCTGCTGGAGCTCCTTCTCCCTGTATCTGTATATATGCATCCATCTTCAGCACTAATAAAGTGACATTGAAATAATTTCTACACAAACTGTGTTCAAGAAACTTGACAGTGGGTTATTTGTAGAACTTGAGCTTTGCTGGTTGGAGAAAAATCTGCTGCACAAGATAGTAACTTTGCCAGATAATGACAGGCCAGTCTCATGGAATTCGACTGTTTGTTGTGCAAAATAACACCTATAAAAAGCTTTCAGTGTTCTGGTTACCTGTAAGTAAATTTTTGGAGTAACACCAGTTCTAGTTATGACACAGATTTTCTTGGCATATCTGTATAAGTTGGTTACTGGGCTCAGACCCTCTGAGGTGGATATCAATAGTTTCTGTCTGTAGGATGCAAATCACAGAATCACAGAATATCAGGGATTGGAAGCGACCTTGAAAGATCATCTAGGACAATCCCCCTGCCAGAGCAATGAACCAAAGAGTTACAAGGCAGGAATATGACAAGCTGTATGCATGCATGTGCTTTCTAAACTAATAGTGTGTCATATATTTCTTTGTGCCATATGAAATAAGGACCTGTAGGCACGTTTAATATTTCGTTCTTTAATAGCCCATGTGGGCAAAACCCAGGTTGTTCCATTGTTAACAGCCAGCTGTGTCAAATGCCTAACTGGACAACTCTCCCCACTGGTAGAAAGCAGTGGTTTCTGCCACTTTGCATGGCAGAACAATGAAGAAGTCACAGGCAGTAGAGACACACAGGTGTCTTCACTTGAAACCCTGTATTAAAACAATGGAAATAAAAGCATTGGGCACTAAACCACTTTCTGTTCTTAAGGTTTCAAGGGATCTTTGCATTTACTAAAAAAAAATAATCCTTCAGTACATAGAGCAATTAGCAACCTAAAGCAATTAGTAATCTTTTACCACAATTGAAAAGTACTTTGTAAAATGAGCTGGTATGGGATTCTAATTTATTCAAATAAAAAGGAACTACCTTGGTGCCATTTACTTTATGAATATGCTGATAATTTGTAATAATAGGCAGTTATAATAACAGTAAAAGAGGTAAAATAGGAAAAAAAAAAGGTGAAGACAACCCAGTCAGGTGGTATATACTTGGGTGTTATGTTTAAGCCTTTGATGATTTCCTTTGTTCTCCTGCCAAAGTCTTAATTTACAGTCTTTTTGGTGCTACTTGCTTGCACTAATGATACCTCGTCAACATTTTCTCCTTCTGCAGGTTTTGTTCAGCTTGGGTTGCTCTTGCAGTTTTACTGTGTTGTACTTTAGTGAGCATTTTCTTTTCCTTCTCCTCCTCCTCGTCTTTTAGAAATGAAATTTTTAGCCTGGTATTTTTTTTTTCTCCATGAGCAGTGTGACTGAATTTAGTGGCACTGCACACAGCAAGTAATGGCAATAAATTGGGCTTTGGTATTTTATGTGACCCACTTCGTACTGTTCTAAGTGAAGCATCAGTTTTCCAGTTTGACACCCAGCTTGGCTGAAAGCAATTGGCAAATTGATCCTGGACTCATTTTCTTCCTGCATTGCTTAGACAAGTGTCTCAAAAGGCTCTCTCCCATACTTGGCACAACATTGGCACGAGTTTTCAGGCTCATTTTCACGCTTGGTAATCTACGATTTAGTAGCAGTGTCAAACAACACAGTGTGAAAGGCCCGTTTGTCCTCCTTGTGACATTTTCTACATGAGCTTAAATGCCTTTTGGTCCTTACCGTCTATCAAATGTTGCTATTTGCCTCGCTGAAGCAAATGGCTGCGAAAGGCTGAAAGCATGTGCCTTTCTGTCGCTTGACGCCGCTCAGTAATTACAAGTGTAACCAGGGAAAAATAAGGAATACGGGTACACGCCAGTGCCGGGCAGAGGGGAAAAGGGTGACGGCTGAGAGCCTCATCCCTCGCTACCTGCGGCTCCCCCCAAGGCAGCCACAGCGCCTGGAACCTGGCTGGGGGGACGGGGGACACGGGACAGGTGCCCGGCGAGCGGCTGCTTTGCTTGGTGGCATCATATCGGGGCACCGACACCCTCTGCTGTTCCTTCTGAAAACAGCTCCGAGGGCGGGTACCGGGTTCGCCTTTCCCCGGGTGTCTCCAGGCTAAATGGGTTCTCTGCGCCGTCGGACAAATTTCGGGCTTCTCCCCGAACCTTCTGTTGGAGCTTGCCAGGTCTTAACCCTTTGCTCGCTGGGGCTCTGAGAAACCTAAATAACCTCAAGTAATTCAGGGTTTGTTTTTGCCTTGTATCACAGGTAAGCATAGATTTTTCAAAGATCCCCGTTTCACATCAGTCCTGCTCCTGCACTGAGGACAGCTTTGTCCTACACACTTGATTTTTCTTCATACGCTTCGCTCTCAGCACCACAATTAATATACTGTTGGCTCCTACAACTCAAGTAGGTTCTCTGCGGTATCGACTGAGCAACCAAGAGGACTCGATCAGTGGGGAAAAGGGAAGGGAGAGCAGCTGAGGGAGTGTTAGCCCTTTCCCTGCTATCCTGGGGTCAGCAGAGACAGGCTTAGTCAGCTGGTGCAGGCAGTACCCCTTATTCAGGGAACTAAATTCACCCCCCTCTTTTGTCACAACGCTGTTGTGCTCAAGCAGTTAATCACGTGCGAATGAAGGTGCTAAAATCAGGAGGCAGAGGAAGGGCTGTGTGTATAAAATTTGCTTCTCTTCTCTAGCTCCAGCTAAACCATTTGTTTTCAGTCTGATTCTTGCTCCTGCCAAGCACCAGAAGAAGCGAACAAACAATTCCAAGTCTGAAGCAAAGTAGATTCAGATTTGGGTATCATTGGCATATAATCAACACAGTTCTTACCTCCTGAAAATGAATCATCCTTCTTTTCTTGTCAAAAAACTAAAGAGAAGGCTCTGCAGGAGCTTAAGCTCTTTGAGGAGTAGTCAGTACTTATCCCACCTTTTCCACTGGGATCATCCCCCAAAAAAACGACTGGGTTAATCTTTAAGTGATTTTTATTTATTCCCATGTAATTTAACAATGGCATCAACAGCACCTCATGCCTCAGAGCCAAAGCTAGGTGGAAGTTGGGGTTGTATTAGCTGATCCCCATTCCTTCCCCAGAGCAGAGTACCAGCTACCAATGGAACTGCACTTCCACATGCCAGGAAGCCAACTTGCTGTGAAGTATGATTAACTGATGGTGCCCCGCAGGAGAAGTAATCAGATAGACTTATTTTGGTTTTGTTTCTATTTTTAGATAAAAAACACAATCTGTATTGGATGATCTGGTCTGTAGACCAGATATCTGTATCCATTCTGAGGATGGATATCTGAGGAATACTATAATTTTATCTTTTAAAGAGAGGCACTAAAATTTGTTCTTCAGCCCCTCTCAGCATCCTTACATCTCCTCTGGGAGTCACAGCTGCAGCCTGTTCCAGAAACAGGGGAAGATATCAAACTTCCAGCAGGGGACCTTGGTGAATTGAAATCCAAGGGAATGCAAAGTGGGAACCTGCTTTGATAACTCTACCCCTGCTCTGAGATGTTGCCCTGTGTGCCACGGCCAGCTGTGGAGTGGCAGGGTGACAGCAGAGCAAAGCAAATGGCCTCCTGTTATCACCTGAACTCTTTAATCTCAGCCACCCACCTCTTTGCTGTCTGTTTTTATGACACCCCTCCTTTTCTAAGTCCTGGGGTCAGAAACCTTTCAATACCAGCCCAGTGCCTCCCTGCAGTTGGTTTGTCTTTCCCCCTCCTCCCTCAAGATCTTTTCCATGGGAGATGGATGTGTGATGGGACAGGCCAGAGAAACTGTCACAGTGCTCAGGGTCTCATTGGGTTGGTTTCTGATGGTAACAGTAGAGATCTGTACTGATAATTTATATTAAAATGTAACACGAGCTTCTGCCATCTACAAGTAAACAACAAAGCATAAGTCATATGTTGAATGTTTGCAGTCTGCTATGACCAAAATATAGGCACAAAAATTCTGTTTATCCCCTTCTGCTCCCTTGCTGGTCCTCAAGGAGGACAAAATAGACTGTTTCCTGAGAGCTGCATTCACACAGGGAGCTAAAGCTTCTGGATGCAGAGAGCCAGGAGAACTTTG
The DNA here is from genome assembly GCA_013400555.1 of Jacana jacana. Taxonomy (NCBI): domain Eukaryota; kingdom Metazoa; phylum Chordata; class Aves; order Charadriiformes; family Jacanidae; genus Jacana; species Jacana jacana. Next base: position 64,635 of record VZTM01029327.1, on the reverse strand, counting down.
TTTCCCTGGCAACTGGAGTCACCAGAATGCGTTTCCAGCATCTCCTCCCTTTACTCAGGTGCACTATTATTGTAGCCTTTGGTCAATAAGGTCGCAAAACCGATTATGAGCTACAAAACCCCATCTCGATAGCCTGCTCCACTTAACTCATCTGGCCTCTTTCCCAACCTCTAGAACAAAAAGTGACCTCTGCAAATGATCCCTTATCAAAGTATCCAGCGTTACATTTCATGATTGAACTTGCAGGTCTGCCCTGGTCCACACATTTAACCTAAACCTAGAAAGTGTCATGGTGTTCCAGGAAAAAATGTCGACAACTAAGGAGCTTTTGCTCAAAGCCTGCATGTGCTGGAGGGATGGAGCTGGGTGGAGAGCGGGTGCCGCACAGAGTCGTGCCGGTGATTCAGTGCCGTTCGTTCGTACCTCTGAGTCAGGGTTGAATTAATGTCCCAGCACATTGTTCAGCTTTTGAAGCACTGTGCTGATGGGGGCAGCTCTTTACTTTAGTTTTTGATAATGAAAAAGGCAACGCTGAAGCCCTTCCCACCTGCTATTTTGAAATATCACGTATCTCCCTCCCCCCCATATTCTGTATTCATTCAAAGAATTTCAAGGATTACAAAAAAAATACTTTACAGATATGAAATTCCCAATTTATAGATGTCCTTCCACTTAAATATATCAATATTGTGTAGCTGACCTGAGAATGAGGTAAAGAGCACAAAAAAAAAAGGTTGTGTAAATGTATTGTAGTTCTTGAGTGTTGAACCACAGAGTGTGGAGTCTCTTTACCTCTGAGGACTGGAACTCACAGCTTAACCAATGTTCCCTAAATATCGAATTTGGTATATAGCTTTGCATTTTAATGAAAAAAGGCCCCGGTGATTTCCGTTGTGTCTCCCAAAGTCCAGTGAGGTGACCACTGACTCTACAGTGCTCTAGTGAAAATATCTGCGAGCATGTGAGGCACAGCACAACAGCGCCAGAGGAGAGTTGTAGCTGAGTGCTGAGACTCTGCTTTTATGCTCTTTGTCTTCCTTAAACCTTTCCTTGCTTTCCCTTGAAAGAACAGGGCCTTTTTTCTAATGCTGTCTCTCATAATTAATAGGGACTTCTGGCATTAGAATGTGGACAGATCAGGTTAGATCACCTGCAAATCCTCTCTTTTTCTTCTTTCATGGCCTCAGAAGACTTCTGTGGCATTTTCTGTGGCCCTATCAGGAAGGGCACAGAGGCCCTATCAGGAAGGGCACAGAGGCATTGAGAAGCTACATGCTGAAGGAGAGGAAGATGATGATGGACCATGGCTCTTCCTCGTCCTTGTTTATTCCGTTGATATCATCACAGGTGTTCCCAGTACCTGTGGTGAGACCTGATAATCCAGATATCACAGTTTTTGTCAAGAAAACAAACAGAAGAAAGGGAAATATTATTTTTAACAGTTTATATGAATGGCACTTGACTTGACTTAGAGAAGAAAAGGGGTTTCTCTAGCACAGTGCTTTCTTTCCACTGAAGCTCAAAGGCCTACAGCTACCAAGAGCCAGAGTTGAACCTCCAGTGTGGAGCATACACTGATGGAAAGTACCAGGCAATGTTAATGTTGTCTCTCACTCACCCTGTAATTGCAGGATATTGGTCAAACTCCACCACATTCTAGTCCCATGTAGTTGCAAGACACTCTCCATGAAAGGTCAGTGGGCATAGCTGTGAGCACATCTTTTTTGTGTTACCTCTAAGATCACTGGAGAGTTTCAGGACAGAATTTGTCTGGAGAAAGAGTAGTTTACTGTTCAGCCACTCAAGCTTGAAAAAGCTTTGAGTGTGCTATTAATCTTACTGCGTTTTTTGCATCATCTGTGCAATTACAGACTATTCCCCCCTGTACAGAAGTTTCTGATCCACCTGTAGCAATTGCAGAGTGACAAACTGTTGCTTCCTTCTCCCTCATTGTAGCCTAACCCTTAAAATACATTTGATTGAATATTTTGCAGCTGTATATGCTCAAATTTAGAGTCATAGATTCATAGAATGGGTAGAGTTGGAAGGGACCTTAAAGGAACCCCTCCCACTATACCAAGTTGCTCAAGGCCCCATCCAGTCTGGCCTTGAACACTTCCAGGGGTGGGGCATCCACATGTTTAAAGTGCTTATTCAGACAAAATAATTGCTCATAAGTGATGAATTATCAATGAACGCTAAAATATTGCTATCTTACAGCTCTCCAGTATATTTTAATACTAGAATGTGGAGAAGCCTGGGGAAGTTGTTAAAAAGATGTTGAAAATTGCCAAGTAAAACCATGTATAAGAAGAAGTAGTAGCAGTAACTCCCTTCAGTATATATGTAAGAGCCCATGCATTGCAGAGAATAAAATAGGCATAGGGATATTTTTATGTCAGGTTCTCCTTTTATCTTCCAATAAATTATTATTGTCCCAGGTCTGTGTTCCACCCTTCTGTATTTGACTTGAAGGAGTTTTTATCACGTTTTCTCTTTTGCATTTTTTCCAATCTTTGTTAAGGATGACACTTTTAGCCAGCTCTGTAAGGATGACAGTGAACAAATACTGATGTTCTGCATAAACCTCTACCTCTAAGAGAGGAGATTTTGCATCTTTTAAACCTGGTTCATGACCTTTAACTCCACAGCTGACATAATTTCTTACCTTGATTACAGGTTTAGGAAAAAAATGCTTTGGAAATAGAAACCTCAGCCTAATCACAGTCCAGAAGAGGAGCATGAAGTAAAGTTTCAATATTAGAAAAGGGTAAAGGAAGACCACAGCCCCTTTCCTGGCTGTCTAAGCTTCACCAAATTCCCAGAGGCATGACTGTTTGCTGTTCCCTGCAGAGACCTGCTTTCTTGCTACACACTCTTCTCCACCCTGGCTGTTCTCCTCCCCTTCCATGAGAGTGAAAACAACTCAGGGTCTTGCCTCACCTCTCCAATTTGCCATTTAGAGGGACTCCTGGAGGAGCTTTCAAGGTCTGTTTGCAAATTAAGGGATATCCTGAAAACAGATTGGTGTGCTCCTGAGCCTTGCTTTATGAAGTATATTAGGGATAAGGTCTGAGAGATGCAATTTCCACACATACCATCTCTCCATCCCTTGCTGCATCTGGAGCCTGGGGAGATCAGAGCTCCAGCAGCATTACAGGGAGTTCTTGGCTTCTCACACACTGTGGGACAACTCAAATAAACTAAGGACAGTAATCAGAATGCCTCTCTCTGCTTTGCTAGAAAGCTTCTTTCCTGCAAGCTGCAGGTGTAAATGAACACCTGCAAATGGTACAGCTACCCAGCAAGTGTTTTGGATGCCCAGTTGTGGAGTTGAGGCACAAAAGATCTGGTGGAGCAGGCAAGGCATTGAAACTGAAAATTCCTGCTACATTCAGCATCTGTTAAAGCATGTGGGATTCAATAAGGCAGAGAGCATCACTGCTTGAGGCCTGGGAGTGCAGGGGGAACGAGGAAAGGCCACTTGGAAAAAGGTATTAGAAATCAGCATTCATTCATTGCCGAACTTATTTTGCGCTTTTCTTTTAATTTATCTGCCTCTTGGTGTTTAGGCAGAAGTCATGTGAGCTTCTGAGCTGCGGGGACAGAGACAGAGCAGAAACGTGTGCATCGGTGCAGAGTGCTGCTGGAGCCCTGGCAGAGCGGGAGGGAGGCAGAGGGAGCCTGAGAGGGAAAAGGCGAAGTGGTGGGAGCTGGAACAGCAGCAACTGCTGCTACCACGTCGCAGCTGATGCCCGGGAATCAGCTCCACTGCCAGTACACCCCTCTTGAAGGCGCAGGTGCCTCAGGTTCAAAAGTCCTACAAGGCCGGTGGTACTTCCAGGAGCAAAGCTGCTGCTTTATTTTTTTCCTTTTCCTGCCAAGAACATCTGTTTGAGGACTCCACTCCCTTTCCCAGACTGAAACAGGTATTTTATGTCTTTAACGTGTCTCTTCTTTGAAAGCAGATGTGGGATTTGGAAAAAAATTACTCAGAGCAGGGTGTTAAAATGAATGTGCAGGGAGGTGGTGGGTTTCTCTCTCTCTCCCCCTCTTTATAGCAGAGCTTAGGCAGGAAGGAGCCTCTGTCATTGGGATACTGTTTGACTTAAAATATGGAGGATGGAAGAGACAGGGTTAAAGTGTGTGGGGTGGATCTGAGCTGTTTCCCATCTGTTTTGTTTCTCTGTGCAATCTCTGAAAGTGGAGGGAAACTTTTGTTGTGCTGCTGGAGGAGCAGCACTTACCCATTACGTAGGGAGGTGTAAAAATTGTAGTTTTTTTATATGAACGCGGTTTGCTTAAATTTCTGCTTGGCAAATTGCAGTTCCCATCACAGCAGAGCTCCCCTTAACACCTGCAAATTTGGAGGTGTTGAAGTCCAGTGGCTGTGATAGCACTTCTGTTTCTTTCCCTCTTTTCAGGGTATTTACCTCCTGCTGTCTGCACTCTCCTGATCTCCATCCTGCCCGTGGGGGCTGAGCCCACATGGATGCCCCTGTGCAGATTTTCCGGGAAGAGCCAGAATCCACCTGCTCCCCGGGGCCCTGTCGTCCCCCCAGCACCAGCAGCAGCTGGCTCCTGGGCTGGGGGGACTACGACAGCAATGCCACCGGGGCATTTGGGGATGCCCAGCACAACCACACCAGCATCTCCCCTGCCATCCCCATCATCATCACTGCTGTCTACTCGGTGGTCTTCGTTGTAGGTTTGGTGGGAAACTCTCTGGTCATGTTTGTCATCATAAGGTAAGAGGCTTTGGAGTACCTGTTGGAAGAGGTGCAAATGGCCGTCCCTAAATTTGGCAGTGGAGGGAGGGAAGGGTGGGCTATGGATGCTCTGTGGGTGTGTTTACATGAGGAGTTGGAAGAAAGTAACTGGAGTGACCCAAACCTTTTCATTCCCTGTGGTTTGCCTGGATGTGCAGGTAGAGACAGAAGGGAGAAGCTGTTTAAAAGGGATAAATCCTGAAGCCTGTGGATAAGGCACTTTGTGTCCTGGAGCTGTGTTCATCGGCTGCCCTCTAGGGATGACAGGCTGCTCGCATCCGAGGGAAAGCTCAAGTGGAAGAGAGAAACTTCTGCAAGGCAGCTTTTTTCCCTGGCGAGGAGCCCCCGAGGGATGGTTTATGTATTTAGTCATATGGACACTGACACATTGCTGTCCTCTCACCCAGTGGCTTGTTTAACAAGCTGGGAAAAAAAGGAAACTATAGAGATATGTGGAAATGGTTACAGTAAAGCAGGGCATGTTGTTTCTCTTTCTAGTGGCCTTTAACTCCAGCTGCTGGTGTTGGATGGAAGAAAGCAAAGCAGATGCTGAAATACCTTTCCTATTGTTTTCCAGGGAACAAGAGAAAGCTGTGTGGGTTTGTTAGTTTTTGACATTAAACTGCTTAGTGAAACCCACCAATATTTGTGCTTATATTTGTGTATTGGTGTATATTTTAGCTTGCACTGTGATTTCTCAGGGTGACAATGAGCAATCAAGGGGACTGATATCATGTAACTTTTGGGACTCTTGCTTCACAGTCCATATGAATCCTGCAAAACATTCTGAAAAACAGCTGCTCATTGCTCAAAAAAAATCAGCCTCTACACAGAAAGAAAAATGGAAATAGGAAGGGATCTTGTTAGTAAAGCATGTATGATAAGGGTAAAGCAATTGCAGGATGCTGAAATAACAGTCAGACTTGTTATAAGGGGAAGTTAGATGGAAGCAGAGAAGTTATCGATGAGATACTTTATGAAAGATGGGTTATGAACAGGTGAATAATCTTGAATAATGGAAATAGAATTCCTTTTAATAGTCAGGTCAACAAATAAAGGTGCCCGTGGTCAATGTGGAGAAACTGGGTTGCTCCAGCTTTGTGATGCTGTAATTTTTGTACTCCCACATGCCATGTTACACTTCATTCGGAGTAGAGATTTCATTTATTTTTTGTGTTTCTCTTGTGAGAAGAGAGACTCTATACTTGACACACAGACAGCTGCAAAGGCAGAGATTTGCTAAGCCACTAATAATGATAGTTGATTAACTGGCCTGGGCAGTGGAGATAAATTTAAACTTAGCCAGAGTCCTAAAAGTTAGCATGTGTGGATTAGACTAGTGCATATGTATGTACTTTCTTCTCTCCTTTTGTAACTATCCTCAGGTTATTTTTATGAAGGTCTAGCTAGCTATGGCTCTCTCTCCTGCCAGTTCCTACATTAGCCTTTTGCTTCAGTTTCCTCTTGGACCATCTCTTGATTACACAACTTAAAAAAATGATGCCATTTGAAAGCCAAAGCCCAATCACTAAAAATCTTAACAGAGTAAGACATGGACTACTGTAAGCACCCCAGATTTCTCAGGCACATTGGGAGTGGCTATCTTTTATGTAAAGAAAGGACTACAAGAACCTACATTCAAGAACCTACATTCTTGAACCGGCCTGTTGCAGCTGGCTCTCATGGTACGGGTGGTTTGCAGGAGCCCTCCCTGGTGCTGGCATCAGCTGTGAGGCATGTGTACCAGCCCCAGGGTGTCTGCTGTAAGGCCAGCAGCCAGCCAGGTGGGCTGACAGTGCCTGGATCATGCCAAGCAATGGCCCACAGGTTGTAATTCTCTCTGTGGTTGTGGCTTTTCCTGGAGAGAGGGTAAGAGAGAAAAAGGGCATCACATTGTCTCTTGCACTGGTGGGAAATGCAGACACTGTGGGAAGCACAGTCCTCCTCCTATAGAGGAGGAGTGGAGGCATGAAATGGGTTTGTAGAAAATTATCTGACCTCACTTTAGTAAAGTTACACATCTATGTGTGTCCTGGCATCATTGGAATCTATCTCAACCCCAAACCTCTTCTTTTGAGACTAGTTTACCTCCAAGGCCTTAGAAGATGTTTCTGCAGGTGAAATAGTTGGTGGAAGCTGATAAATAAAATTACTTGTCCTTGGAAGCGTAAAAGCCCTTTCCCCCTCTTTCTCCTCCTTATTGACTTTATTTCTCTAAAATTTAGTGCTGACCTTAAAGAAAATAGTGCTTTCTTGTGACAGCTGGAGGGGAGGAGAAGTCTCCTGACTTAAGTTACAAATTTAACTGTTCTCTTATTAAAATCATAAACATACTCTGGTAAAAACTCTGGGAGATGCTGTTTCATATCCATTCCAGGTTCACTTTTTCTATGTATGTGCCTTACACCCATTGTTACTGAAGTCATTTACTGAGAGCAGCTGCTGCCATCAGGATCCAAGATAGCCAATCCTGTATTTCTTTTAAAATTATCTTTCAAGCTTCTAGTGAACGGAGTAATTTTCTACAATTAACAACCAGTTTTAACAAGAGGCTGTGTCATAGATATGTAGATTCATTCCTAAGGGAAAAGAGAAAGCTTGTATTCCTCTGCTTAGCCTAATGTTGAAAAAAAACCCACCCCAAAACTAGTAACACATTTTTTGTTCTTATATTCATTGAACCAAGTGGCATCTTATGTAACAGGAAGAGTCTATTAAAAGAGGGCATATAAAATTAACTGCTTTCCAGGTTGGTTTTAAATCTTCTCCATTGTTGATTCCAAATGAGAATGAAAATACTAAAAAAAAAATGTGCATAAAAATGAAATTGATTTGATATATTAGTTTAAATAAATAATGAATGTTGATAACACCAAAATATAACTTGTTAGTGTGTTTTAATTTATCATTCTAATTTTGTTAAATTATATTTGGAAATAATATTGTTCTGAAATGAAAAATGAAGCTCCAGAAGAGTCAACCTAACTGAATTAGCTGTTCTTTATTACTTCCAGTTGGTATGATTTAATTATTTTATGAAATCAAGAGTTTGGCTGCTAAAAGTAAAGATCGAGCTGTACTATATTTTGTGAATTTTATGGCTCTTAACCTTTTTTTACATGATCAAACATTTGACACCTTACTGTTATCAGTACAGAGGTAGCAGATGGTTTGATAGTGATTCATCTCAGGACCTCAAAGAGCATCTGGTCTTACCTCAATGAAAAACTTACCTTAGGTAATTTTTGTAGGTTCTGTATGGTTTGGACAAACCTGGCAGAATTTGCATCACAACTTTGAAGACTGATCATTACCAACAGCTTTTAGAGTTGGCAAAAAGACCAGGGTAACTGGAAACGTGTAAGAGGATAGGTTTAAAAAGCAGTATTGGTAGTTTGACAAGTACAGCTCATTTTAACAAAAATTGAATGTTTCTAACGCTTTTAACACTCTGTTAGTCAATGGCTGAGACCTCGGTTTTATAAGCTGACAAGAAACTCAACACGAGTTCCCAGTATGATGATATGATAAGAAGAGCAGATACTGAAAAGGCAGAAAGAGCAGAAGAGGGGCTCAGAAGGAATATTTACTAGAGACAGTATTAGGAGAGGCTATAGCTTATAATGAATAATTTGTTTAGATTCTGAAAAGTAATTTGGTATCCAGCCAGTCACTTCCACTGGGCTAGCAACCAGGTAGTCATTTATTTCAGAGAAAGACGTAACTAGAATCAATGTCTGGAAGCAAGACAAATTACAAGGAACCCTTTTGGACTGGCAGAAAGCGAAAACTTACAAGAACTTTCCAGTTTGGCTGCTGGTGAGGCAGAAAGCTGATAATAGCTTGCTTGTCCTCAACTGGGAGAGGGTGGGGAAGCTCATGCTTTTGGCCAAAACATGGGGAGGGAGCACAATGTGGAGATGGTGTTGTGAGGGACAGGCTGGCTAAGCTCTTCTGGTGAAGAGGACAGAGCAAGGGAAGTGTGGGAACCTTTTATTGATGATCTGGATGAGGGGATTGAGTGCACCCTCAGTAAGTTTGCAGATAACACCAAACTAGGTGGAAGTGCTGATCCGCTTGAGGGTAGGAAGACTCTACAGATGGGCCTAGTCAGGTTGGATCAATGGGCCAGGACCAATGGGATGAGGTTCAATAAGGCCATGCACCAGGTCTTGCATTTCGGTCACAACCTCAGGCAATGCTACAGGCTCTGGGAAAAGTGGATGGAGAGTTGCCCAGCAGAAAAGAACCTAGGGGTGTTGGTGGACAGCTCGTTGAACATGAGTCAGCAGTGTGCCCAGGTGGCCAAGAAGACTAACAGCATCCTGGTTTGTATCAGGAATAGTGTGGCCAGCAGGAGTAGAGAAGTGATTGTGCCCCTGTACTCAGCACTAGTGAGGCCTCACCTTGAGTATTGTGTTCAGTTCTGGGCCTCTCACTACAAGAAGAACATTGAAGTACTGGACCATGTCCAAAACAAAGCCACCAAGCTGGTGAGGAGTCTAGAGAACAAGTCCTATGAGGAGCAGCTGAAGGGACTGGGCATGTTTATTCTGGGGAAGAGAAGGCTGAAGGGAGACTTCATTGCCCTCTACAGTGACCTGAAAGAGTCCCAACTGCCTCCTATGAGGGACTAATGACTTTTTCTTCAGCTGGCTCACTACTGATGTATGCATTTGTTGCCTTAACACATAATCCTGTACTCGTTATAGAGTGAGGTCCCTTGTCTCCCATTCCACTTTATTGCAGGAGTGCTGACCAGAAATTCAGGTCTCCACCCATCCAAGAGTGTATTTGTCCTATAAAACACTCCCAGCAGTGTGGCAGACTGGAAACCAGTTGCCTTTTTCTGAGAACAAAAGTGATACCCATGTCCCAAGACCCCTGCATGAGAGATTTTGGATTTTTTTTGTTTGTTTCTCTCCTGAAGAAATATCTAGAATCTGGAATAAAATATTCAATAACATTTGGCTGCTTTAAACCAGCTTCTGCATACATAGCTACCTATGGAGATCAGAGCCTCTCTCTTTAGAGAGAGTAAGAAGGAAAGTAAGACCCTGAAAAATCTTCTGCTGGAGCTGCTACCCATATCCCCTTGAGCAATGAGGTTTGTTCTCTTTGCCAGGCAACCCTACTCACTTCACTCCTCCACAAACACATAAGAAGTAGTTTGGTCTGCTAAGGGAGCTGATGTCCTTCATGAAAAAAAAATAATTATAAATTCTTCCAAAAGAGAAGAGCAAAAGAAAAGGTGGATGTTATCAGAGTCTGGACTCACTAGGGCAACGTACCTGTGGCAAGTAAGAAGTATTAGGATGGGCTGTGCAACACCCTGGGAACTCCCTGTAGACTGGTCACCGGAAAACATTCTCAAGAGACAGTCAGCTGCTTGACAAGGTCTAGTTTCATTTTACTTACCAATAAAGTTAAAAAAATCAGGTACATAGTCTAAGCTAGATGTCTAGGCTCTCTAATAGTAATATTAGACCTAGGGATTTTGGATAAAATACTGATTTTGTAAATTTCTGCATTCTCACTATTTCAGTTTAAGCCACAATAAATCACAACACCTTGAGGTTTCTTTGAGCTCCCCTAGCAAAATCATGGAAGCACAAAATTAAGCTCACATAAAAATATTAAAAGCCCTTATCACTGAAGGAGGAAAAAGTTCATTTTTGTTAAGTAGTGTGATTTTTTCTTGATTTTGACCAGGGTATATGTGGACTTGAACTTCTCTTCTATAATTCAGAAGCTGGTTCTTTAATTCAAGAAGGAAAGCTTCCACATCTAATCTAAATCTGAAAGATCTTGTTGAGTTTCAGTTTGTGGCTGGTTCAGAGGACTTACAGTAGCGGCAACTTGTAAGGATTTTAATGATACCTACTGATGTTCAGGTAGATAATGATCCCTGAGGGGAGAATAAAAGACAAGATCATGCTTTTCTTCTTTAAGCTGCTTAAAAATGGATACCCACAGGTACTCATTAATAAATATAATTCCACTTTATGATACTATTTTGTAGGCAATGTACAATTTTTTGTAGACTCCTAACAATTTTGATGTTAGAGACAGACAACCTTTAAATGTGTGCAGCGTTTGCCTTTATTTAAAGTGTTTTCCAAAATCCTATCCCCTGCTAAATTCTGACTGTGGTAATAAAATATGAACATGGAGACTGCGGTATATTGATTTTTACGTTCTTTAAAAGACTTCAATCTTAGTTTCATACGGCATAAGCCTTTTATATTGACTCATGAAGATCCAAAAGATAGCTAAGCCATCCTTTTGACAGGGTAAGTATTTGGAATAGATCTTTTTGGGTTGGTCTTTGGCCTTTTTTTTCCCCCTCTCTTCTGACGCAGTATGATATTGTGTGTGCCCTGAATATAGCCTTGAGACTAGAGCCTTCCTGACTAAGCTTTTCAGCTGCTTGATCTCCATATATACTTCATTCAGAGGAACTGAGTGGAACAGAGCCTGCATCCTGCTGATAGGTGTTTTTGTAATTTGTTTTTAGATATGCCTTTGCTCGTCTCAGGTATCTGCCAAAAATATGTATTTGTTATACCTCGTTGTATTTCATGCTTTTGGACTTCTACTCTGCTGCTGCAGGATGTTGTTGCAGTATATTTGTTAGTCTCGCTCCGCTCTCCATCCCTCATTTCATACTGCAGGGAACAGTTCAGCTTGTTATAGTTACATGAAAAAAAATTGACCAGAGCCTCCTTCTCAGCTCTTTTTACTTTTATTAATGTTACGGTGTACTTAAGAATCACAGTCTCCTCCTCTGCTTGAGATAATAACTTTAAGGGTTCTACCAGGAGATTTGGTAATGCATTATGATACTTTTCTGAAAGCACACCAACTTCTTAATAGCATGCTTCCTTCTCCTGTTGCCATGATGTCATTTATAAGCTTAGTCTGGAGGTGTGATTTCCTCCTTTTTACAGTCTTAAAAAAATCTGCAAAGTAAATTCTACTCTAGAAGAAAAAGGAGAGTAATAATGAGTCAAATGAGATTTAGGAGAAATTTTCTAAGGGTCAGTCTAAAGTCAGTCCCAAAGAAATTCTGGAAAGTAGAGTTAGTCTAAGTTGTGATAGTTTTGTGAATTTTGACAAGTAGGCACAATTTAAATCTTGCTCCTTAAAAACTCTCATTATATATCCATCAAAAAATCCTCAAAACATCCAAAGCAAAGTTTTATTTTTCTGCGGGGTTTCCATTTGTTTTCCAGTTATTTCAAGTCTACAGAGGCTTGAGACATGCTTATATCTTGGTAAGCAATCTCAAGATCCACAAAACAGCTTAGGTCACAAGATTTTTTCTGCCTCTTTAAGTTAAATTCTAGCACCTGATTAGAGAGGGACCTTCCTTACATATATAGTATTAGAAAAGCTGTCATCTTCTTTTAAAATCCCAGTATTTAACAAACTATTTTCTAGACACAAGAACTCCCATAAACAGTTTATACAACAACAGTTTATAAATATTTTAATTATCTTTGAAAGTTAAATCTCAAAGGCACTAAGAAAATCTTTGTCATTTATTGCCACTGTGCCATCTATGCTGTAGTTATCACAGAATCACAGAATATCAGGGATTGGAAGGGACCTTGAAAGATTTCTCCTCTCTGTTCTGCTAGACTAATTAAAGCAGATAGTAGTATTTTTTCCCTAAATGAAATTCAGGTATTTGATCTGGAATTTTAATTTTGGAAAGGAAGACAAGATTTCCTTTCTTGATCGCTGTTTTGACCTTGTTCAAGTGCAGATTTGGGTGAATGGAGGGTTTGGTGGGAAAACCCCAAACCACATAAATTATTGCCTCCTATATTTTGGTGCAATGGAATGAGTTGTAGAAAGGAGTTTAAATCCCTCCTCAAGATTCTATCAGGGTCCACCTCATAGTTCTCCATAGTGTGTGACAGGAACAGTAGTCATTCCAGTACCTTAACTGGACTTTTGATTAAGTCTGCAAGCACGTATCTTCAGAGGCACGCAAGCATCTAATAATTTTTAGGTGTTTAATTAAAACCATTGAAAGGAGTATGGATGATTGAGTCTAGATTCTCAAAGGCATTTCTGAATTTTATGAACTTCTAAATGACTGTATGATTTAATCTATATTGCCTAGCAGCTTTAAAGGCCATCATCTCATTTATGTAGAGGCCAATGCTTTCAGGTGAAAGTAATCAAGCTCTTTATATTGTGTGAGATCAATGAGTTTTCAGGTTGCATCTGTAGGATTAGTGCCTGGGAAAGCTGATTGCCTAACCATAATAAAGTATTTATTGGAGCAGTATTTTTTGGTCTCACACCCTCTTGTTCAAAGTCTGGCAGAAAAGGGCTCAGATGCCTATTCTGGCTCAGAGTGGTGCAAGGAGGCGCCTGTGAACTGGGGTGGATTCAGGCAAGGTCATGGAATGGCCAGGCTAGTATGCTGTGGGGAACGGGTTATCAAAGCTGGGATTGTTATGTGTACGTGTGTCCCTGAGATGAGCTAAAACTTTCCCAGAGCTTTGTGAGAGGAATGGCACACTGTGGGTTTTGATTTTCCCCATTACCTTTTCACTCCCACACATAATTTGGATTTGTTTACATTGGAAGCTGTATAAATGTTGATACTGAGGTGACTTCGTATTTCTTACCCCCTGTGAATGACAAGACATCCTTCCTGTTGGATCAACAGTAGTGAGGAAAATTAATTTTCTTATATACGCATGCATTGCAGAGTTCAAAAAATCAAACCTGATCACTTTACATGTATAACATAAGCATTAGATATACAGAGAGCACGTGTTATGTTGCAGCTTCAAACATTTAAATTTTGAAGTTACCTACAAACCTAGTTCTTTTTTACAGAGGGTCTTTCCCGTTCTGCCACTGTGACGTGAGGGGAGAACGGAACACAGTGCTGGGAAAATATGGTATATAGGGTCACAGTGTCACACACACAAAAAGTGAATTAAAGTTGCAAGGAACGGGAAATGGTAGATATAAAGTCTTTCAGATATTGCTTTTCAAAGCTAATATATTCCTCCTAGTTATTTTTCACTACTTTTCTGATTTTGTTTAAGGAAAAAAAGGTCAAACTAATTCTTCTATATGTGAAACTAAACTTTGCCTGTCCAAAACCTTGGAGAAGTTTTTAAAGATCTATGGAAATAGTGATTCAGAAGACCTATTAGTTATTTCACCTCTGCTTATCACAGGCCATTGCATTTCATTTATATATTCCTGTATTGGGTCTAGTAACTTGTATACGACTGAAGCAGACCCTTCGCAAAGCAGCAGACATTGATTTGGAGACATGAAAAGATGGAAAAATTACTCCTTTCTTGTGTAATTTGTTCCCAATAATAATCACCTTAGCTGTCAGGAAAAATCCGTCATTGTTTCTAAGCGGAGTTTGTCTGGCTATGCCTTTTACGTATTTGTCCTTGTTACGCTTTTCTTTGCAGTCTGAAAGAGCTCTTCAGTACCTGCTATTTTCTCCCTGTGGAGGTCTTCAGACACTGTAATCAAGTCATCTCTCAGTGTTCTTTTTGATAAACTAAATGTGCTGAGCTCTTTAAGTTACCCACAGTAAGAGTTTTCTCCATCCTTTCATTTATTTTTATGGCATTTTTTATGCATCTTTTCCAACTTTTCATGGTCCTTTTTTGCAATGTGAACAAGACAACAATTCCAAATATCATCAGTGATGTCCACAGAAGTAAATTAGCTTCCTACTATGCCTTTTCAGACATTTAGTCCATTTTAGCACAGATTTACTATTTGAGTTTTGTGGGGTTTTGTTCATTCTTACAGCTGATATGCACTTGCAACTGTTTGGGTTTTTTTAATTATTATTATATTTAATTTATTTACCAGTAGCAAAAATCCTAGTCTTTTATGGTATCTCATATTTGTTTCTTCTAGCTGTATATTCTCATAGTTTTGTTTGCTCAGTGCCTTACTGGCTATAATGTGATCTACAGGGCAGACTGCCCCCTCTGCTGGAGGGCAACTTGAGAAAATTGGTCTGGGAGGGGGCAGAAGTCCAGCTCTCTCTGTCTGATGCCTCCTTGCCCTGTCTTTGATACTGGCTTAACTGGGCTGGAAGGAGTCTAGACCATGGGGATCATGCCACCAGGGCAGAGCTTTTGCCACTGCTTCCTTTGGTCTGTCTTTGCTCCAAGACTTCTAACACTCCACTGCCTATGGCTTTGTTCAAAATGTGAGCCTGGGCACTGGGTGAGAAGGATTTACATTCTTTTCCCTTGCAGTCATTTTCAATATGCTCTGAACCATCATCTGGTTTCATTTTCTCAGTAAGTCATAATTAGAGTACTTTAGAGAAACCGGTGTTATTTTTAACACTTCATGTTGGTCATAAGATGACGTTTCTGCCCATATCTTAGTTCAAAGCTCATTTACTCATTGGGCACATTTTGTCAATGTCTTTTTTGATTTATTTTTTTTTTTAAATTTACACATTAAGGTTTTAAAGGCAAATGGACACATTGTGCTACATGTTCACTACTTGGACTGATCAAATCTTATATTTCCACTCTAAGTTATTTGTGATATGTACAAAAATCTAGCTAGATATGTTTCTGTGTGTTGCATGTGCACCTTTTCACTTGGATACACACTCA
The DNA here is from genome assembly GCA_013400555.1 of Jacana jacana. Classification (NCBI taxonomy): domain Eukaryota; kingdom Metazoa; phylum Chordata; class Aves; order Charadriiformes; family Jacanidae; genus Jacana; species Jacana jacana. Next base: position 49,226 of record VZTM01029327.1, on the reverse strand, counting down.
AAACATATGGGTGAAACAATCTCAAAAAAGGAAAATTTGTCTCAAAGTAATAGGTGACATTAAACAGAACATTAAATAAACATTAATTTAAATATTAAATAAAATAACTCAAAATAACTTAATAGGCAAAAGTAACTAGGGGAAGGAAGCATTTCAGGAAGGAGGGTTAGGTATATCCCTATGTTCACACATTCTCCTTAATCCATTGTGTCCCTAGCAGAGCTGGAAGGAGTCTTCCACACTGGGGGGACAGGCTGTGCTCCAGAGTCAGACTGTCAAGAGACCAGAAAAAACAGATTGCTGTTTTTTGCTGTCTCAAATAAGCAGAACCTATTCTTCTGTGTGGGCTGAGGTTCTTATCAGCTGGACAGAAAAAGTGCTTCATTTTGATGAAATTAAAGGATGCACAAAAAAATGCTATGATAATTTCTTTTTCCCCCACTGTGGTATCCTGTTTAAACAATAGTCATCTTTTACATTAGCAGTCACAATAGCGAGGACGGGGAAAGGCTGAGGATAAGAAAGGAGACAAAACTGGAAATGAAGGAGCAAAGAAGGGAAATGACTAAAAATTCTATAAGGTGAATTCAAGGAAGATAAACTTTCATATAAGAGGCAATCTGGCTCAGTAGATGCAACAGTTATCATGGATTCTAACTGCAGAATGGCATAACTAGTCCTTCTACAAACCAAACCCAGAAAGCTCACAACCACTGACAGCTGTAAGAAACACAATTTTGATCACTTGCAAATGTACCCATGGAATTTTCTTGTAGAAGGGTTTGTGAAGATAGAGTTGAAATGAGCATTTGGCTGATGAGATTAAATGTATTCATATACCTGGTTTTGCCTGTGGTGAATAGTTCTAGATGCAGGTGCTGAGATACTGAGTCAAATGTGTGTGTTATTATTACAAGAATCTTACATTTGCTTGAGCTTCTGTCATAAATTAAAAATGACAGAAAAAAACAAAACTGTGGCAAAGCCTGACTGATGAACTGTTACACATAAGAATGTGCATAACCATGTTTTGAAATAAAATCCTATCCTTTTTATCTTTTGTTGTTCTTCAGGTACACAAAGATGAAAACAGCAACCAACATCTACATTTTCAATCTGGCTATGGCAGATGCACTGGTTACCACGACTATGCCATTCCAAAGCACTGAGTACCTGATGAACTCTTGGCCCTTTGGTGATGTGCTGTGTAAGATAGTTATTTCGATTGACTATTATAATATGTTTACCAGCATATTCACACTGACCATGATGAGTGTTGATCGATACATTGCTGTGTGTCACCCTGTGAAGGCTCTGGACTTCCGTACACCTCTCAAAGCGAAGATTATCAACATCTGTATTTGGCTATTGTCCTCATCTGTTGGCATCTCTGCGATAGTTCTTGGAGGTACCAAAGTCAGGGAAGGTGAGCATGAGCATTCAAGACTGAGACTCTTCATTTCTCAAATGACATAAAATATAGCTTGTAATATTGGCTAAACCTGATTGATTTCTTTTCCAATAACTTGTGAGTGCTCAGCACATGCATCTACGTTCCTTGGTTTAAATGTGTCTACATTTATGACATTTTGAAATATATTGTGGAACATTACAGCATGACATTTAAAGAATTTAAGATCAGATGCCTTTACCAACAAAAAACCCCAAAATTCACTTTGAAGCATTGTCCTTGTCAGTGCTAGAGTGAGATCATCAAAAACTAGTAGCAGACACCAGTGCAAAATAGTCAAGAATTTGATCAGAGTGGACATATCAAAGTTCAGTTTAGAATGAAACTTGACATATGGCCTTAAGGTGCTCTAAGTGTTGTGAGAGTAGTTCTGCTGAAGTTCCAAAAGTAAAAACTAGATTCTTTATCATTAGTGCTAATATTGAAACGTTCTGTAGTAGTAAGACTTGGGAGCTTATTATCAGCGGCTGTTTCACAGAACTTGAAGACAGGGTGAAGAAAGGAAAAAAATCCAGTATCTAGACAGAGAAAATGAAGTTAAATTCTATGAAAATGGCAGTATCTCAAATTCTTCTTTGCAAGAGGTGGGGATGTACATGGAGACTTGAAAAGGTAGGGAATAAGGATTGGCTGAAGAACTGAGAATAAAGACCATGGCAGGGAAGCAACTACAAGAATATGAAATCAATAAGATCTCTGTGCAGGCCACCTGTAGACTCTGTGTGAAATATGTAATCTGTGAAGGGCTGCAGATTTAGCCCCTATAGCTGGTGATTCTTTGCCAAACTGCCCTGCTATGTGCTAATCTGATTTTGGAATCCTCCTTGAGAAGGAAGTGGGAGAATCTCATAGAATGGTTAGAATTGGGAGGGACCTTAAAGATCACCCAGTTCCAAGCCCCCTGCTATGGGCAAGAGCACCTCCCACCAGACCATGTTGCTCAAAGCCCCATACAGCCTGACTTGGAACCCTTCTAGGGATGGAGCATCCACAGCTTCTCTTGGCAGACTATTCCAGTGTCCCAGAACCCTCACAATGAAGATTTTTTTTCTGATACCCAATCTAAACCTCCCCTCTTTCAATTTAAAACAGTTACCCTCACCCTATCACTTCATTCCCTAATGAAGAGTCCTTCCCCATCTCTCCTGTAGGTCCCCTTCAGGTACTAGAAGCTTTCTTTCACACTTATACTTCATACCCACAAGCATGACATTGGTGCAAGGGCACCTCAGTGTGTTCAAAAGGCTTGAGGCCTCTAACGATGCCTTTGTTCTGGGGCCATCTCTTATGAATGGCTAAATAAAATAAAAGATACATATTTATTTAGTGGTAGTCTTTTTTGAGGTGTAAATAATCTTTTGAAGAATGATTAATAAGTTCTCGAAATAACCTTTTCTATTAGAAAGGCTTCACTCCTCCCAAGACAAATGGTAAACTTTACATAAGGACACTTTAGTCTGGCAGAGACAATAAATTCTCTGTGTTAAACTGTTTGGCATAGATCAACACAAACAAAATATTTTAGTAACAGCTGCTCAAGGGCTGATTGATTTGTCTGAAGATGTATAGATTTTCTTCTAGCTGTTGGTCTTTTGGTGGGTAGGTGACAGAAGAGTCCTCTTGTAACTCTTCTTTCAACCCTTCAGGGGATCAAGTGACCTGGTCTGCAGTGTTGTAACTTCTCCCCAGTGAAGTTTTGACAGGCTGTATATAAAACACTGTCTAGCTCAGGAAGCATTCACTTCTAGGCATCTTCACTTGGGGAGAATTATTGTCTCACTACATATGAGACCCTGAAAGTCACTGGAGATTACCTGGGTCAGGTGTTTTGTAGGAACGTGCTTAACTAGCAGAATATTCCTGTCATTCACTGTAAATACCACATTTACATCAAGGGGCTGCTGTGAGGCCAGCAGTGATTAAATGCCTTTTCCAGGCCATGTGAGAGAGGTTGTTTTTTTTCCTCTTCTGAAACTGAGACCAGTAATACACCACACAGCTGGGCCAAAAGAGGTTGGAAATTATTGCAAGTGTTTGTCAGCCCCTACTGTTCGGCCCTGTTTGTCTGACCCAAGGTCTCTCTTTGGCGTTTACTGCCAATTATCTTGCCTGGTGTGTTCTTGAATTGCACTGATAAATGGTGAAGGGGAAAAAAATCCTTTTTGCCAGCTGGAACCCAGGACTGAAACTTTATGTTATGTTGGTCAAAACAGTTGTTTATATACTGTGGGGCCTCTGTCGCATTCGGGTCTAAACAAGAACTGAACATCAAATGGAAACTTTAAAGTTCCCACCCCATGCTCAGCTAGTCCCTTTTGTTCTCACAGTTTAACATTGCTCACCATGGAGTCTTTCTGGAGGCATTTTCTGTGCACAATAAATTATACATCTGTGTAAATTTTCCTTCTCTGGCTTCAATGGAGCCTTTCTTGTTGAAGAATCATTCACTAAAAAAAAAAAATTAGAGGTATTGTTAGTATTCCCAGTAATGGTATTGAGGCTCCATTGTAGTACAGAGGAGTATGGATGCCAGGAGGTGATGTAATTAATAATGTATAAACAGAAATATACTTTCTGTGTCAGGGTTAATATTAATCCTAAGTGGTAGGTTATAAAATACATTTTAAAATATATCCACACTGAAATACTGTCTAGAATGCAGTATTTTTCCTTAAATATATCGATGTATTTGGAATATTTGGCTGAAAAAGTTCAGCATGAAACCTTAAGTACTCAATTTGTGACATTGTAATTAGTTTTCAGGCAGCAAGAATATAATTTAAGATGGATTTTATTATCTTCCAAAGTTCCTGAAATTTATTATGATATTGTGGATTATGACAAGGATCTTTGTTGATCGCTTGCCAGTTGTGAACTGGGAAAACGTAAATGAGTGCCATAGAATTCATAACATTATATATATCAAGTAAAACACAAATATTAAGGAATATAGAATAAGATTTTCTCTAGAAAGTGAACTGGAATGAGATGTAAGACAATCATTAAATCTCTATTAGATCATTTAGATTTCTAAAATACCACTACCAACTACAAAATATATTAAAATGTAGCAACCATGACATAGGTATTTTAATAAATCTAGGAAATTATGTAAGTAGATCTAAAGAGGCATTTCCCTTTGTGAGGGGGTTTCCTCAGCAAGCAGCTGGATGGGGTTCAGAGCAGTCATCCCTGATTATACCTCATATATCCACTGGACATCTGGATGCAGCTTTCCTAGTCTAGTATTGCAGCTGCCTCCTGATTTTATTGTTGCTGCTGAACCATGATTTACTGCAAATAACAGTAATAATCAATGTGCAAACTTATTTGAAGATGATTGTTGACATTTCAAGAACAGAATTAATTAAAAGCAGCTAGACTTACAACAACCTAGATCATACTAGGATTTAGAAAAGTTGATTGAGTGTCAAGACCCTGTTAAGTCACACTTGTGCTGTCACCTTAGCATACTGCATCAGGCTTGAAAGATAACTTCATTTTTCGGAATCATCCATTAGTTGTTATATTATTTAAAGTAAAACCTGAAAATATTTACCTTTCAGATCAATAGTTTTATTTGAATGTTTTAATATTCATTATCACCCAATAACAGCTTTCTGGTATCTAACCACAGAAATGTCTATATGATACCATAATGACAATTTCCCCCCTAGCTGTTTTTCAAAACAAATTCTCTGCAATCTCATCTTGATTTGTGAAGTATCTTGTTAGCAGGAAAATACTGCTTGATGGAATTTTACTGACCAGCTCTGCTGAAGGCAGATATGAAAAAGTGATGTGCAGGAGTATCTTGAATCATTCCACTCTTAGATCTGATTCAACAAAAGCCAATACATATTAATTTGTAGAGGAATGACAAATTCAGTAGGGAAAATGAAAAAAATCCAAAGAATAATGCAGTACCCAGGAGGATAAAATCTAAGCTTCAATTCAGCATGAAAATCCCTGTGTTACCTTGACTTGCCTTCACTAGAGTTTAACTGCTGATAGTAGTTCTAAATCTATACCTTCTCTTGACTCATCCTTTATATTGTTTCTTGGTTTTCCATATGGTTTATGTACTGGAAGAGTCCAACAAGGTCAGCAAATGAAGCCTCATATATTTCCTTCCTTAGCAGCCTCCTGCCAGATGGACTACTTGGGGGACATAAAACCAAGCGACAGCCAGTGAATCCTGGCACGGGCAATGAGAAAGGGAGGGGGCCGGTGTCAGTGGCCCAGATCCTGCAATCTTTGCACAGCCTGAACTTTCAATGACTTGATCTGCAAAAAGAGCAGCTTCCATTTGTCTCCTCTCACACACACATATTTTATTTGCTTCTATTTAACTGAAAAGAAGCTGTTGCTAGGAAATAAGTTTTTCTCAATGCAAGCACTTATGTGTATTTCATTTGCACTGAAGAAGGCATGCGGGAAAAGATTATTACAAAATTATCATATATTGGCAAAATCTTCTTACAATCAAAATCTCATTCGGCTCTCACCATTCATGATACCAAAAAAAGCTGCCTCCACCCCCAGACAAAACCATATGTAGCTTGATAATAATTACGAGATATCTACTCCATTGAACATAGTCCACATTCTGGCTTTAAATCTCAGTGAGATTCAAATGGAAACATCTTTACCAATTTTTATTTTTTTTTGCTCTGTGTTTTTAGATCCTCCCATGGGAAAAAAAAATTATACAATGTTATGCATTTTAACAAGCCCCTATCTCTCTAAGTAATTTCTAGAGACAGCTGCATAAAATCAGGTTCAATGGTAATTGAAAGCTTTCCTTTGAGTGATTTAATGCTAACTCCACTTATTAGTATCACATTACATGGTAATCACTTCTCCTAGCTTAAGCTATGATTATTACATTGTTTAGAATATCTAATAATAAAGCAATTTTCTTCTTCTTACCTCTTTCATTCCTAGATACCGCTAGCACTGAATGCTCCTTGCAATTTCCAGACAGAGATTATGTGTGGTGGGACATCTTCATGAAAATCTGTGTCTTTGTCTTCGCGTTTGTTATTCCAGTTCTCATTATAATTGTTTGCTATACTCTGATGATCCTGCGCCTTAAAAGCGTGCGGCTCCTCTCAGGGTCTCGAGAAAAAGATCGAAACCTGCGCCGCATCACCAGGTTGGTTCTTGTGGTTGTGGCGGTTTTCATTATCTGTTGGACTCCCATTCACATTTTTGTGCTGGTCGAAGCCTTAGGGGATGTGTCCCACAGTACTGCTGCTATATCCAGCTATTACTTCTGCATTGCTCTGGGTTACACCAACAGCAGCCTCAATCCAATCCTCTACGCTTTTTTGGATGAAAACTTCAAGAGATGTTTCAAGGACTTCTGCTTCCCCTTTAAGACGCGGATGGACAGGCAGAGCACCAGCAGAGTCAGAAACACTGTGCAAGACCGGACTTATATGAGGGAAGGAGATGGGACAAACAAACCTGTATGACTAGTCGTGGAAATGTCATCCTACTGTCCTCCAGAGAGAGAAGAGTCCAATGACCTAGGACTGACACAGATTACCACTGCAGTTTGAACTAGACTCACCCAGACAGACGTTTCTGGAATATTTCAGGAATCCTAGCAGTTGGAACTAAAGCAAATTAATTATTGATGAACAAGACCCTCTTGAAAATAAGCTCGAATGGAAAGGACCTGGCTGACGCTCAGGTTTTGGCACTATGTTTGCTGTACTTGAGCAGGTACTAATGCACGCTTTTAGGGAAACAGGAGATAGTGTTGTACCAGCTGCTTCTGGATAAGGAAAACTCTGGCTTTTCCCTTTACAATATGTAAGATTAAATTAAGCAACACTCGGTGATAACACCGAGTTATGCTGAAACCACAGATTTACCACAACAGTGATAGCTTCTGAACTACGTAGTTTGACAATTTGGTTTGTCATGCTCTTTAAAGTGCAGAGTATTGCTTAGGTTTCTGCAGAACAAAGCCAGAGCTATAATCAATAATGTCCTCAACTAATATATCTGTAACGTTTGTCTGTATTGTGGAAATTCAATTTAAGCATGATCTGCCTACATACCAAAGTGATTTTATTGTGTTTGTGTATTGGTAAAGCATTTTGGCATATAAAAATATTGGGATTTAAGGAGAATTATTAGTATATTTTTAACACATGTTTAATCACTTGTGTGTAACGTTTTCTATCTGTGATTTCCCAAGATGATTGTGTATTTATTGATTGTGAATAATATAATATGCATTTTCAGAGTGTATTTTGAACAAGAGGCTAGGAAAACTTCGAATACTTCACTTGTTTCAAAACCGACGAAACCCCATGGCACATTCTTTACACGGAGGGGAAAGAATCCCATTCCGTTTTCAGTCAAGGGGACAAGTGGACATACTTAAAACCAGTGCTGTGCTTGTTTTCCTGGAAAATTTGGAAGCAGACTGAAAGAAATATTTGGTGAACTAGAAACTAGTGAATTAGTACATGGATTATCTGGATTGATACAAAGGAAATGAAAATTAAATTAAATTAAATGTTTTAATTGCATTTGCCTGGAAAAGTTCCCATTTTATACATTTTCTTTGATAGTCCTATGAATTCAGTATACTCCCCTATGAAGATGCAGGTGCCACGGCACAGCTACACAAGTTGCTGGCTTGCTGAAGGTAAGTTTCTGGTAAAACTGAACCTAACTTTCAGTTTGTAATCTTTTGTCTTCCTAATTGTTACATTTTACTAACCCAACTCCTGCTGTTGCTGAAGTTTGGAGGAAAGCTCTCCTTGTCTTCACTGGGAACAGATCTGGTCACCAGCCATCTCCCTGGTGACTTTGTTCTACATAGAAAATCATTAATAAGGTGGGGGCCTTCATTGCAGGGCAAATTTCTCACAAACACAGTCTGGTTTGGTCCTACTGGATGCACAGCAGTATAAGTCAGGAGATTTGCTCTTGTGGCTGGCGGTACGGTTCCTTTGGAAATGCTGTAGAGATTCAGCCCTCTGAATAACTTCCACATCCTTTACTCTTAAAAGAGCCATATAAATATTTTCGACATCGGGTTGATAAATGCAGTACTCCTACATTATTCTAAACTAATATTGAACAGCTGGAGGAGTTCACAGCCTTTCAGTGGTGATGCTGCATGGAGCAGAGCTGTGAGATTCAGGCCATGGAGTCTGGTACTTGAGAATTAGCTGCTCTAATGAGGTTATCTTTGTTAATGAAAATATTCAAGATAATCCTTTATGGACAAATCTATTACTTTCTGATTGTTTCTACACGACAAGTGAATAGCTGACCTTGGGGTATTTGATTTACCTGGGGAAATGAATGATGCTCACAGAACTGATTGAGGGAATCTATCTTCCTACTCTTTCTTTTGTTTACATGCATACACCTTTCTAAATAAGGTTCTGACCTTAAAGGTTCACAAAAAGAGAGTGTTTAAGGTAAAAATTGAAATTCCACGCTATTAATGATGTTAGTAACAAATGAACTGTGAAAGAACTAAGCACTAATGAATTATTTTAATTCCAGATAACCTGTGTCCTTGTTCATGGTTTAACATTTGCATATGTACATGTTTCAATAGAGTTATTACTCTATACATTATTTGCAGAGCTCCACATTGGAATGAAAAATTGGATGTTCTTAATTTGTAAAAAGGAGCTTTATAATAATCTTTTTTTTTTTTGTGATTGCGTTTTTAGTAAGGAGACCATCTTCCCTATCATAGTGGGAGGAAAATATGAGATCCTAGCAATTTTTCTGTGGTATGGAAATACTAGGTTTGAAAAGGCATATAAGAAAATGTTCTAAAGATTTATTTCTTTCACGGGACATTAACAGCCAAATTAGTTTGGATGCAGCAGAAAGGAGTCTTGGGGATTTTCTTGTCAAATTAGGCAGCTTACCACACTTCATTGAACAACAAAAGAAATCTGGCCAAGTTTGGTTTGTCTTCTTTTTATAGCTGAGAAAATACATTAAAAAATAACATTATGTTTTTGCTCACAGAATCTGTTTCCAAATGATCACATTCTCATTGTTTGTTCAGTGGTCCCCAGGCTGGAATGAATAACAGGCAAAACCAATTATTCTCCCAGGAACATGCAAGGTGACTTTGGAAACCTGTATTTAAGCCCTTGTAAAGCACCTCACTTCTCTGTAACTCCAGACAAATTATTTGCCTTGGCTCCTGTGTAGCCAGGCTGCTCCTGTGTCTCCAGGAGGCAGCGAGCAGTGGAGGAACTCATGAGAGCTGCCTGGCCCAGCCATTATAGCATCGGGAGGGGAATGGGGCAGCAGGGACAGGCTTTGCTGTCCCATGGATCCTGGAGGAAGACAACAAGATGGGGCACACATGTGCAGGCAGCCTGGCAATCAGCCATACCCACTGCAGCCAATTTCACCTCTTTTCCTTTAAGGGAGTGGGGGGGTGGGTCCAAAAATTCAGTGTTGCAAAGGTATGATGTAGTGTTATTTGACCTGTTAGTGGGGTTAATTTCCAATCAACGGGTGTGGGTATTAGTTTGTCATGTACTCTATGTTCCCTGCTCCTTTTCATTTAGACATCCTTGGTATGGAAGACAGTGCTCTGGGTCGGTGATTTTGTCTCAGCTTTGGAGATCAGCAGAGCAAAATAGCATTAGCACCAAGTTCCTGAAGTTTGCAGACCAAGAATCTTTTCTGGAATCTCAGATTTTTGCACTGTAGAGCTACCAGATTAACCAGAGTGGAGGGACGTTTCAGTCTCACCTCTCTCTCTCCACTGTAAGTTTAACCATCCTCAACATTTAAGTACTCTACAGCTGCCACCAGGCAAACCCTGCAGTTAATTTTGTGTACTTTTAAATGCAGATTGCAAAAGTACTATTAGGTGAAAAAAATAACTTATTCAAGTATCTCTACTCTTTAGGATTTAACTCAATCTAGACATGTTTGTATATTAGAATTGCTTCAAAGAAAATAATAGCAGGCTTGGCTGGTTTTTTTGGTTTTATTTTTTGTTTTTAAAGTTGAGGAAATCTGTGAAATCTGTGTGTGTCAAATGTCCTTCACTTTTCTTAATGTTAAATATCTTCTACACATTGAAAGTGTCTTTGTTCAAATAAGAAAACTATTGCCTAAGTTTGACGTTACCCTCTAAAAACCAAGGTGACCACAAGGTATTCCTTTTGCCTTCATCTACAGTCCCGTGGTTCATTGTTTCTTTTTGTCCAAGATAACATTATACTACTTTTTTTTTTTTTTAAATTTAATGATTGTCATGGTTTCTGCCTAATCTAAAGCAAGTCAACAAGCACCTGAAGAGAGACCACTGACATAACTAAATTTCATGACAGAGACGGCCTAGAAATGGAAATTTCTTCCCATCCAGGTGCACCTGTACGTGCATACGGGAAGCTCTTAGTGCATTCAGAATGCATTAAATTGAAGGAGAAGCAAATATTCAGCATTATGTTTTCTAGCTACACAGATACATAAAATATTAAGGGAAGATTATGCGTCATTACTCAAATGCAAAAAATATGTTCTTCTGCTGTTAGTGAATATAAAGAGCTAATTTTTCAGCTAGTTCCTGCTCTCATTTGAGGTGATTAATGCTGAGAGATGCTATCTTGTTTTGGATTGGATTTAAACATTTTTAATTTAGCATCTGGCAAAATAGCTAACTTCAGCTGCCACTCACTGTTTTACATTGAAAAACTGCACACAGAAAAAAATATACTCCTTTCTGTGTTTTTCTGTGATGATATCAGATGGGACCAAATGAGCAAGTTTAATATAGTGTGAGAACAGTCAGATTTTGTATTGTTTCCAGCTGACTAAAAGAAAAACTTGTGATCTGTGTTGCACACAGTCACAGAACTAAGACAAATATGTGGTAGTTAAGGCGTCTCTGGGAAAATATATGTCCTGGGCAAAAAATGATATCACACAAACACCACAATTCATTTTCTTCCTTACACTCAGGAATAATACTTTTTAATAGGAAGTCTAAAGATATATAAGGATGTTTTCAGACATTTTCATTTAAATTCCATATTTTGCCCAGCTAAAATAAAGAGGCTTTACGTAACCTGGCAAATAAAGAAATTCACTTTGCCTGGATAATATCCAAGTGTTTCATTTATAACTGTATCTTGCAGGTGTGTAGTACAAGATAGTGAGTACATCGATTAATTGCTAGAGCGTTAGACCGAAAGGAGGTGCTTCATCTGTCTGAATCAAAGTACTTTGGCTTTTTTATTTCTTGAAAAATTCTGGAAGTTTGACTTGCCTTGATTCAGAACCAAGTGGGCAACTTCAGAATTTCTCACAGAACAGGAAATTTGCTCATTAAATGTAGTCTTTGCATTACCTCTGTCTCTTGGGAAAGGGCCGTGGCTGCCACATGCATGATAGTGGACACCAGCGGAAGAACATGGAGATCACGGGGACAAGACTACCTCCCTGAGCAGACGATAATCTGCCTGCCTGGATATAAAAACAGGGCAGTAGTGTCTGGATAATGGTGCCCAAAAAAGCAGGGCTCACTACAGCAGTGTCACAGCTCCATCAACCCAACAAAGGTGCAGAGTGCAGCTTGGCACTATGTGAATTTTTCAGCTGGGGGTTTCCATTAGCTAAGTTCAGGTTACTAAGGAAGGGAACTAGACAAGCCACTCTACACACAGGTGAAAAGGGACTGGTGAAAAGAGAGGGGGTGAAGATGATCTGTCACCATAGCAAAAGAATAAAGCTACAGCTTTTGAAATTCAAAGCAAGTTGAACACTCACAAATAATAGGGCTTTTATACATATAGCATGTATTCCTAGCACATGGAACTAAAGGCCCTGGTTCAGTCTCCGTCGAAATAATTATGTATGTTCTTGAATAAAAAAATTATGAGGATGAAAACCTTCAAGTTTTCAACCACCACTCCAGGCATTAAACCAGCACTAACCTTCCCAGGATTATAGCACAAATTCCAAGTATTTAGGACACATAACAAGCATTATTAATAGAAGAGAAGTTGGTGTCTAGCTTTTTTCCAAGACCCTGCCCAGTGCAGCAAGGCATTTTAGTAGATATTGCTCTGGGAAGAATACCCAGCAATTTTAGGCTGAACTACAGTGTCTGATGGGAAGGGAAACTTGTTATAAGGAGCAGCTTTTCCTACTTAGCACTGAGAAACTGCATTTTTCAAATGAAATCTAAAATGAGAACTATTGCTCAGGATGGGAATAGCTGGTAATGTACTTTGGCATACATTCCAAGGCATTCTGTATCTGCTGGACACTAAAGAAATGCTGTTTTAGGAAGCTAAAAAAAATAAAAGATGGGCATTTTCATGAAGTAGATTCTGGGGAATAAAGGAGCACAGTAGTGTATGACCAACCAGCTAATTTTAACAGGTAATAATATTTTCCTTGTATGCTTATGTTCTGTGCTACATTTTGATCTATATACAACTTTTAAAATTCTTGTTACCATAATGCCAACACTCTGTTATGTGTGAAACGATTAAATTGTGAAAAACAAAAGAGGTGAAACCCGTGTTTTCTCCTTCAGTATCTGCAACAGTGCTTTGCACGTGTGACATGGGGATAATCAACAAAATAATCCTGTTTTCAAAAGGCACACATTTTATCCTCATGTTCAAAATCAACATAAATATTTGTCACAAATTGCTTATGTGACTGATTAGCACGTAACTAGGAATATAAACAATTTCCTCCCTTCTGCTGCATTTGTACCACATGCAAACAGCAGGGTACATTGCTCAGCAAGACTTGAAATCGTATTTGATGGAAGTATCCCAAGAGATGAAGCTTTTTTATTGCAATTGCAAGTAAAATGTTAAGGCTGCCACTTTCCCAGAAAACATGTAGCTAGATATGGCTACATCAAGGAGGTAAAAGGGGGAGATTTTTTTTTGTCTGTATGATTTATCACATATTCAGCCCTAATTAAAAATTCTGGGAACCTTGCCCCCTGTGCCTCCTAAATGGGAATTTGATGGCTTTGGGCATGTCCATGGGATAGCTCAGGACTGTGAGGCAACTGATAATTAGCAAAGATTTAGCACCTGTTTCAGAGTCTCCTGATCATTTTAACATTCGGGGTCTGAGTTTTCTTGCTTTGCTAGCAAGAGAGCAAATATTCTATTCTTCTGAAGGGAACTGAAAAATTCTGAGAGGTGTAAAATTGGAGAGAAACTGTTACCAAAGGAAAATTTTCAATATGGCTTTGAGGACTAATGGTAGAGATGGGATGGCACTCCAAACTGCTATTTATATCTCATTTAATAAGATTTTAATAGAAGAAAAATTTTATATTTTTACTTGGAATGAGGACTGTTTAATTTGCCTTTTCTCTTGTGGCACAGCCAAAGACCAATAAAAATATTTCCCTTTCAAACAAAGCCACAATTGAAGAAAATTATATTTGAAAAATAATTGCTTTTCAGAACAAGACTGAAAGAATTTTGTGTATTTTCTGAAAGATGGAAGTTTGTATTTATTTCTATCATTTACAACAGGAAAGCAAACTGTCTCTCTTCAAATCAGCTGCAATATGTTCTAAAAGATTTGAAACCACAAACAATGTAGAGGGCCTCAGTGTATACAGATAAAGTAGAAAAGATGGGTACTGAGGTACCAAAGATTTGATATGATGGGAAAAAGGGGCAATATAAAAATGGAGTTTGGAAATTCCTGTGAAATGCTGCAGAATTTCCTGGTAGAGGCTGTCATGTCTTAGAAGAAGACTACTTATTACTGCGGATGTGTTTTGATCCAGCCTGTCCCCTGTCAAAGCAAATGCTTAGCTATTTGTCTCCAAAAAAGGCATGACCATTCTTAAAGTATTTTCCCATACAAGAAGGTTCTCAAAAAGAAATACCAGGAAGCAATCATGAATGCAGACTGATGATAGACCTGGGACTAAAGATTACTCTTTAGTTATTGCATAGTATGGGCAAGAAACCTTTTGGCTGTATTTATTTTCTATTTCTAAATATCTGAATCACAACATTGACATCCTGCATTTGTTGGCCAATTGTTTGATTGATCTGTAAAAATATTCTTGTACTGTGAAACTGTAACATACGTGGCAAACCCACCATAATTTAACCAAGCAAAGGGCAAGACAGATTTTGGGGATGCATTCCTCCCCTCTGTCTTCCCCTTCTTCCAGAAGAATAATTTTGTATTGCAAAAAATGCCCTTATTCAAAAGTGCCCTTATTCAGGTCAAAATTAGTATTATTATACTGCCCTCTGTAGTAGGCAAGCTGGTATTTCATGATCAAAGAGCACTTTTTTCCTCAGTCTGATAATATTTCTCATCTATGGGTTGTGTCATGATCCAAGAAGTGCCCAGGGTGGGATGGGGAGAAGCAAGGGCCATTCAATGCTTGGCAATGGGTCACGACACCAGCTGAGGAAGGAGCTGCTGCTGGTGTTACCACAAGCAGCACAACTGCTGCACGGGGATTAGGTTTACTGAGTGCACCATGCCCCCCCTCTTCTTGCCACCCTTACTCCAACTCCTGTCTTCTTCCTGGCTGAAAGAAAAGGACTTAGAAATTGTATATGTAGGCGTAAAGCTGTTATCTGCACATCCCTAGCTTCTTATTTTATCTTTTTTTTTTTTTTTCTTCTTTTTTTCTTTCATATTAGCAACTTCTATATATATACCCCAAACTCAGTTTTGATATATATTACCTCCACCTACACGAATTGCATTAAAAATGCAGTGCCTTGACCTTATGTGAACTGTGGAAAGTGTTATGGTTCTGCCCCATAGGTAAGTACACACATACAGTGCTCTCTGGCAGCTGTTTCTTGGTATGGAGTTTCTCTTTTCTTATCTGAGAGGGCAAAGTGAGATTTAGCCACTCCACGGTACCCTGAAGATATCAACACCATATGATGATATAAATGATTCTTAATTGCATTTGTGCTTGTGCATGTTAACAATATTTTGTTGTTGATTGCACCATAATCCAGAGGGACATAGAAATTGATTCCTCAGTGTAATGGCCATAAGAGTGAGTAATAATAATAATAGCAATGGTAATCAATGGGTCATATCAAACGTTATGAAAGTAACTGAGGGAATGGCTGCAAGCTGCAGCAGGGTAGGGTTAGGCTGGACATTAGGAAAAAGTTTTTCACAGAAAGCGTGGTCAGTCAGTGGAATCAGCTGCCCAGGGAGGTGGTGGAGTCACCATCCCTGACTGGGTTTAAGAGTAGATTAGATGTTGTGTTGAGGGATATGGTGTAGGGGGGAACTCGTAGAGTAGGGCTGATGGTTGGACTTGATGATCCCAAGGGTCTCTTCCAACCTATGATTCTATGATTCTTCTTGACAAAATGAGACACTTGAGACATTTTATTCATTTAATGAAAGAATGCATGTAGCAACTCTGGGTTTAGGGGGAGAACAGAAGACCTTCTCATCCCAGGAGAACACTTCAGTTATGGCCAACAGGCTTTATTTGGTTTTATACAGTGTATAATTTCTCTTTTGTTTAATTTCTGCAACTTCCACTTTCAACAAACCTCTGCAACACAGAGGAGTTTCCATGTCCATTACCAGGGGTACAAGTTTGAACCTTCCATTGCAGGTTTCAGAGCTGGATTTGATCATGGTGCAGAGTGCTCTGTCCCCAGATTAATTCTGTTACCACAGAGTCATTTTCACCTGCTTGAATGCCAAATGGTGGCAGCTACAACTGCACTTTATGTTGAACAGCAAGAGGGATGTGGGAAAAGTTTCCAAGCCACAGCTCTCAGGCAAAAACATGCTTGTGTTTTTGTGTTTGTGTTTGTGTTTGTGTTTGTGTTTGTGTTTGTGTTTGTGTTTGTTTGTGTTTGTGTTTGTGTTTGTGTTTGTGTCAGGCAAAAACATGAACAGGGCAAGGAGTTGCTTGGATTGGGCACAGGCTCAGCATACACAAAGCAAAAATTTGGACATGCAGAAACCTTCAGGGAAACACATGCACCTATAGGTTTCTGTAGTGTTAAATGGCAGTTGGGCAAGATATAGGAAGTATGCTGGTGGCGTACAAAGTTCTGTTAAATTCTAATACTCTCTCATGAGAAACAGACCTTTCTCTTCACAGCCTTTGTACTGAAAATAATTGTTCTGTGGGTGACAGAAACCACATTTCTGATTTCAGTCTGATAAATGAATTTTAAACAGAAAGTAAAATGCAGTTAGGTCACACAGACCTCATGATAACCCCATGAACATCACAGCTGCAACTCAAAACCCATTAACATCAGATGACTAATATAGACCTCTTTATATAAACTCACAAGCTTAACTCTTCATACCAGTTCTGGCCAGGAGCACACAAATTTTGAATCTTACCTATTCAAGTAATATTAAGTGGGTCACATATGCAACATGGATTAAATTCCCTCATACAACCACTGTACAACACATGTATAACATTTTTGTTCATTTCTTAAGCAGTATAGGAAGAGGCAGAAAGGTTTTATAAAGGGATATTTCTCATTTTTATTGCTTAAAAAATGATATGATATTCAGGACAAGCATTGTGCTTTTCTGTAGGAAGCCTTTTGGTCTCATCAAACAGCATAAAGCTTAAAATAAATTAAAATAATAAAACTGTGTCTTCATACAGGGCTTCAGCCTTTTTTATTTGGATGGGTGCCAAGGTATTTTACAAAATAAGTAGCCTGAACAGAAATTTCTTTTTTGGTGAAGAAATGTAGCAAGCTATTTGATTACTGAGAGAAGTGAAAAAGACCATTCTGTTGAGAAGTGAGAGAATTTCAGGTAGGTGAATTGCCAGGCTTATTTGCTTTCTCTGAAGAAAATGCTATGGCAGGGTTACCTGCCAGTTTGATATTCTTTACAGCAGAGAAGTTCCCAACAGGCAAATAGTGACTCAGGAAAAGGGAAGGGGATTGGTTTGACCAAGTAGAAGTAACCAGGCAGGAGACAGGACTGGAGGGTATGTTGGTTGGAAGATACTTAATCCCTCAGATTGTACTTTGAGGACCTCCTCTTTTACGGAATAACTTTATTGTGTTAAGGCAATTTGAAGGCTGAGGCACCGGGAGGAGGTATCACTGGACTGGCATATTCTGGCCTTTTAGTCATCACAGGAAATGCAGATGAAATCATAAGTTTGTATTTCTTTCCATTTAAAAAGTTTTGATTCCTATGGCCCATCCCAGGAAGGATGAGTTTCAGTGTTGAGTATCACTGGTTAAGAAGCTGATATAGGTAGGAGTACCTGGGTATGTGGATATTGCTATTCTGAGGTGAGAAGGTGGAGTAGTACCATTTGCAGCCTAATGATTATCAAGATTTTAGTGTAGGCTTTTGTTTTAATTATGATTCATTATTCTACCTGACCTCATCCTCTGCCACCATATTGTACTTAGATGCTATAAAACTGCTGGTTTAGGCTAACTGCTGATAGACTAAAGGGTTTTTTTTTTTCATTTGCCAGAGAAGTGTAGTGAAGTGTAGGGGCAGTGTGGCTGGAGCTGCCTGGCAGAAAAGGGCCTGGGGGTGCTGGTTGACAAGTGGCTGAATATGAGCCAGCAGTGTGCCCAGCTGGCCAAGAAGGCAAATGGCATCCCAGCTCGTATTAGAAATAGTGTACCAGCAGAAGTAGGGAGGTGATTGTCCCCCTGGACTCAGCACTGGTGAGGCCACACCTTGAGTATTGTGTCCAGTTCTGGGTACCTCAACACAAGAGAGATACCCAAGGTGCTGGAGCGAGTACAGAGAAGGGCAACGAAGCTGGTGAAGAGCCTGGAGAATAAATCTTATGAAGAGCAATTGAAGGAGCTGGGACTCTTTCATTTGAGGAAGAGGAGGCTGAGGGGAGACCTCATCACTCTCTACAACTACTTGAAAGGACATTGTAGAGAGGTTGGTGCTGGTCTCTTCTCACAGGTAATTAGTGATAGAATGAGAGGGATTGGCTTCAAGCTGCAACAGGGTAGGTTTAGGCTGAACACTAGGAAAGAATTTTTCACAGAAAGAGTGCTCAGTCACTGGAATGGGCTGCCCAGGAAAGTGGTCAAGTCACCATCCCTGAATGTGTTCAAGTGTTGTTTAGCTGTGGTGTTGAGTGATATGGTGTATGGGAGAAGTTTGTAGAGTAGGGCTGATGGTTAGACTTGATGATCCCAAGGGTCTTTTCCAACCTGAATGATTCTGTTTATATGAATACAGAATTCCTTTCAGAAAACCATTGCTAGAGGGTTAAAAAAAAAGCATAGAAAAACAGACTTTTTCCTTCTTTTCTGGGAAAAAAATAACATATTACTGGTGGCTTAGCACTCTGATCCCCAGCCCTTGAGGAAGCTGGTATTGGGCAGATGATCTTTGGGAAGAGAGGAAATGGCTCAGAAGATAAAAGTTGTTCAAGGAGCTAAACTGGCACCCTGAACAACCTTCTGCTTGTGGCAGTGGCCTATGAACACAGGCATGTTTGTTATCTCAATGGCAAATCTTAGGTAAGTAGCTTTAATTTTAAAATTTGTGGCTTTTGGAAAGAGTGAGGAAAGGCAAATGATAAAATGCTAAGCTTTACTTGTATTCTGTGTTAGTTTCTACATTGCATTCACAGCACTTATAAAGCTAGGACTATGATTTGAGTGGAGAAGGTGGTGGGTTGAATGATGAGGAAGAAATTATGTTTATTGCTGAGTAACATGAATATATTAGCAGGAATATAATAACTGTAATGGCATCTTGGGCTCTGCTTAAAGAAGTGTTGTGAGCAGGTTGAGGGAAGTGATCTACCTCTTCTTAGCACTAGGGATACACTCCTGAAGTTTTGCTTCCATTTCTGGACTCCTCAGTACAACAAAGACATGGGCATACTGGAGAGAGTCCAATGATGGGCTACAAAGGCGATTAAGGGACCGGAATGTTTTTCCCTTGAGGAAAGGCTGAGAAAGCTGGGACTGCTTAGCCTAGAGATGAGAAGGCTCAGAGGGGTCTTATTTATGCAGAGAAATACCTGCAGGGAGGGTGCAGAGAGGACAGAACCAGGCTCCACTGTGGTGCCCAGTGTCAGGACCAGAGGCAATGGGCACAAAATGAAACAAATATTTTTCACTCGGTACCAAAATCAAAATGTGATATATGGTAGACACATACGGTATAATAGTGCTAGGATGTGTAAATAAAATAAATTAATTTAAATTCTTAAAAGATACTTATTTAATTAATGGTCATCAAGACATTTTTGTAATATTATAAAAGATAACACTGTTAGGCATACTTTTTTGTCTTGTGATTATAGCTTGTAGTTTAAAAAATTACTTTTCTGCTTCTAATTATATAACGCTTTATCACAAATTTTAATTTTGAAACCCCTTCTTTATTCACACATTAATGAACTTTTTTTTCTTATCTTGAAACATAATTAATCACCTCTTAGCCTGCAATCACTATTCATTTTTTTTTTTAACCTGACATTTATCCCTACCTCTGACTGTCTATAAATATTTTCATATTGTTTTTACTTTTATACTCTTGGTGATGGAGTGGGAGAGTCATCAACTGAGACATCACTAGCAGGGCATGTATCTACTGGAAACGATGATGTCATAGTGATATCTACTTATTCTCATGCATACAATTGTGAAAAGCTCTTTATATGTAGAGCAAACTTTGTCCCAAAAGTAAGATAATGCCTTTGCTAAAGTCTCTTCAGGCTACATAGGTTAAAAATATTTTATTAAAGGGAAATAACTTGTGTTAGTCCAAAGTTGAGACTTTAGAAGACTAGATGCAATATGAGGTCTGTCCTTTTTATTGTGGAAAATGGGTTACATCAGAAATCTCTCTGTTACCAGCCTTATGCTTCTCTATGAATGTCGTCTAAGGAGTTAATCTGTCAGCATTTTCTAAGAACACTTTTTGCCTCATTATATTTCTCTAGCACCATGTTTCAAAATTGGAGCTTGACAGGTTGAAAGATCTGATTTACATATGTTTATTTTAACCTTTATATATCTTAATTTTGACATTATTTTTCTCCTTTCTAACACAGTGTAAAAAAAAAGGGCATTAAGGTTTTTTACCTAATACCTTATGGCAAATTGTCTAACCACTGAATAGTGCTCCCAGTATCCTACCCCAAAACCAAGTCAACAAGACGTATCTGACATGTTCCCCTGCGTTGTTGTTGGGGGACCTCAAGGGATGTTCATACTCTGTAGGCAAGTGATTTCAGAATTCTACTCTTCCTGCTGCTGGAAAGTTTAATCTACATGTCTAACAAGCTGCCTTACTGTAACTTAACATCATTAACTGCTTGTCATAGAATATCAGAATAATTTAGGTTGGAAGGGACATCTGGAGCCAGTCTAATCCCACCACTGCTGAAAGCAGAGGCAGCTATATTGAGGCCATGTCCAATGTAGTTTGAATATCTGTGAGGATGGAAATCCCACAAACTCTCTGGAAAACCTTTTCTAGTTTAAGACAAATGACCTGATGAATTATTTTTTTCCCTGTTCCTTACTAGAATTTCCCATGTTCTAGCTTGTGCCTATCACCTCTTCACCATTAACCTCCAGGATGGGCCTGGCTGCATTGTTCCTATACCCCTTTATCAGGCAGTTGAAGGAAGTAATACATTCAGTCTGAACTTTCACTCTGCAAAGCTGTACAAACTCTGCTCTCTCAGCTCCTCCTTGTACGTCATGAGCTCTTCCTCATGGTGAATACGAAAAAGAATATATGCTCTTTGCAACTACATTTCACCTACTTGAAAATTCTTTTGAAATCCTTTTAAAATTTGCCATCACATTTGACTAAGATGTGAAAACACATTTTTCCAAGATCAGATGAAATATCTATGAAGAACATTGTTCCTGTGACTGTACCTTTTTCTGATACTAGTATTTTCCAAACTGCTAAGGTTTTAAAAGATTTGTTTTCATCTTGAAAAGCACTATTCTTTTCCTGAACTCACTACATTGCTTCCACACTGGGGGTAAGTCAAAGGAAGTTTCAGTAATTGTGAGCAGAAATTGATGTGGACAGTATAATTCCATGAAAAGCTGCATGAGACAGTCCAGAAGAAAATACTCATAGCAAGCTTCTGCCTAGCAAGAGCTAACTAGAAAGAGCTAGAGGATGATACCGCCTGAAGGTGGCCCATTTGAAATAGTCCATTTAAGCAATGCTGGATTTATAACTTCTGAGTGGTAATATGTACTGGTATGGATTCTAGACAATTTCCCTCTCAATATGAAAAAGTACTCTGGAAGCAGAAATTTGAACAGGAACATTGTATTTTACACATTTTCTGGAGTTTTAAGGTTGGTGTGGGAAATTTTTCAGAAGCAATCTGTTATCATGAGGAAGACAACCAACCAGTTGCTAGGCACTTTTGAGAGATGCCCTTTTGGCCTTCTTATCCCACTTCAACATTCCTCTAACTGATGACACTTCATTCTTGGGCAGTAGTAGCTGATGGGTAATAGAAATGTTTTCCCTGTTATGGGGAGCATCCGTCCTTGACATATGTTTGGGAACCACCCTAAAGATTCAAGCCTGTATCTTTAAAGTTAGATGGGTTAGATGGTCAGTGTCCTCCTTGTTGATGTTTTGCATAAATAACACCCAGGGAGCAAACAGAGCATACTACTTAGGATATTTCTGCTTTATGGTTTTAGTCTGGTATAAATTTGCCAGATGGTTCTCTCCTTGCTTTGGACATTGAAGAAGGATTCATATGGAAATATAGAGGGTATTTTATTTTGTGAGGGAAATTTACCTACTGAAGTGACAAGCAGCTCAGTAGTTGCTAGAAAAATAGTATCTGATATCACGCTTCAAAATAGTTATCAGTGATCTTAAAAGTCAATGAGAAATTAGGAGGTTAAATGTAAGTTTGATATGTAGTTGTTCCATTAAATGTGGTTCAGGTGTGTTGTGTTTTTCCCTCTACCGTGTCATTTGTCACTGCCTCTGCACTGGAAGTACACTGATCTTTCTAGAGCAACAGTCCTATCTGACAAGGTGAATCCTACAAACTTGTGGCTTTTCGGTTAAGCATTTCCAGTTCAGCATTCTTCATTGTCCTCAGTGGAGACAGAAACTCTTGTGTAGCAAGTGTAAGGTGAACTCCCTCAAGTTGATATGCGAAATTGGGCAGACAAGGAGCTATATCCAGAATTTCCCAACCTAGTAAACAAGATAAATTGGATGCTTTAGACCTTCCCGCATATTCCCATAACACTTTTCCCTCTGTCAGCTAATCTCTTCCCTTCTCTCTGAACAGATACCTGTTTCTGTTTGTTTTCACTCTTCATGGATCAGCTGCATGCACTGAAACCACGTCTTACATTAAGCATGCTTAAAAGCTACACTTGTTTTTAAAGTCTCATAGATATTCTATTTCTGATTTTCAATTTTCTGGTTGACAACTTGCCAGAAACTTTCATCAGTGAACACTAGCTTATTGCTAATTATGACAGTTGACAGAAAGAGTTCATGCCTATGCTTTCATTTCTGTAAACAGTGAACAAAGCTCACCACATCCCAGTAACCAGCATACATTGATGCACTAGGATGAAACTGTGAGGGCTGTACTTAGCACTAGGAAGTATTGTTTAGTCAAAACGGAAATTCTTTGTAAATGCATTTGCTCTGATAAAACTTTTCTAGGGGAGATTGAACTGAGAAGGGTGCAGTTTTTAGTGAAAACAGCCTCCAGAAGGGCTGCAGTTCAGGTGCTGTGTGCATAGTAGGGGTGCTGGAGGCAGAGTTTAGTACAGCTGAAAAGATGTGTTCAGGGTCTGCAACATGGATCTCCCATATCCTAGACAGCAGTTTCACCCCTGGACTAGATGAATCTTTTGCCAGTCACTTTCCAATTATGCAGATCGCTCCTCTGGAGACATGTCAGAGGCAGGGATCGCTCATCCCTTGGGAGAGATGACCTGCACAGGGGGGCTTCAGACAAGCTATGTTATTGCAAGGGGCTGTAAAGCCAGGACGCTCAGCCTTTTAGCTGGACTCCTTGGAAAGTGCCCAGGCAGTGTCAGACCTGCTCTGTGAGTCCCAGACGCCTGAGGTCATGTCTGTCATGGAGCAGGAGAGAGGCTGTGACACTGCACTGAAAGAAGTGGCATACAGCTCTGCTTGAGGAGGAGCTCAAGATGGGAGCCAGATGAGTGCCTCACTAACCAGGGGAGGCTTGCCAGGACTGTAGTTGAGGACTTTTCTCTCTCTCCTTGAACATTTTCAAGTGGTCTCAGTTTTGTTGCTACAAATTGAATTCTTGTTTTTCAGACAGGCTGAGCATCTGCTTCCAGATGAAATGAGAGTCACCCTTTTTTTCTAATTCTTTATTTTTTTTTACTTGGTGCTTTGTTAGTAAGAGTTCATGTTGGCAATGAATTGGTTGATTTGAGATTTGATCATGTGAGAATTCATTTTTTTGCCTATCATATGCAAAAGCACAGGGTGCTTTTATTTTGGGCATAAATGAATGCTCAGATGCTAGCTCTGTGCAACACAATATTTATTCATTTGCTTTCAACGAGTGAAGCTAAATAGTATCCGTGGGAAATTTGCATTGGTGGTAACGGGCTGAGAATTCAAAATTTCCCTTTAACAGAAGCTGTTGTTATATTTGTGGCACTTACAAAAAGTCAAGGCAAAAAAATAGTTTAGGTTTTCAATTAGCAGCTCCAAGAGTGAAAAGATGATCCTGTAGGTACTCTGAACCAGCATTTGGCAAACTGGAACTTGCTCCCAGTCACTGTCACAGATACTTGTTGGAAGATCAAAGAAAACAAGTAGTCAAATTTTGCAAGGTAATTTCAAGCAAGATTAATTTGGAAACGCTAAGGCAGCTGACTCTCTGAAGGAGATGGGTGCCAGTATGTTTTAAAAAATAACACTGGAGGCGTATCTGCATTTTCAGATGACTTGACAAAGGTACTCTACAGGATTTAAGTAATTTCACAGCTGTAAAGTTACCACCTCTGGTTGGCTGAAGACAGTGTCCTGCTCTAGGTCTGACTGTGATGAGTGTGTTGGACCAGGAAGTTCTCACACTTATAATGAGCGGTTTCCAAGTATCTCACACAGAAGCTACTCTACATTGTCTCCTTTTTTATTTATTATTTGCTTTTAAATTATACACCCAACAGGGGAACCAAGGGACTGTCAAACAATGATTGGCAAAGGCTCAGGTCATCTTGTCACTTAGCAGAGCAAAGACAACAGGTACTAAGAAACACCTTCAAGACAAACCTGTGGTTCAATAACAGAGATATTGAAAACTAGGACATTTGATTTTTTTTTATGTACCAACCTATACCATCACAAATCTCCAGTCATGAAATTGAAGTTAAAGTAATATGTGATGTTAATAAAACTAATTCAAAACCACCTTAAACCCACTTGCTATTTTTGTACAGGATTTTATGGATTTCTGAGGTTTATTAAATCTAGAGGCATGTCAAAAGGGACAGAAGCCAATATGTAATGATAAAATAAATGTTTATCTTTTTAGTCCTGTCAAATTTTACATTTATCAATACCTTATTCAGAATACTAGAAAAAAGTTATCCTTGTATTTTTTTTTCAGTCTTCTGTCTTTCAAAGGATATTTTATGTTGAATTATATATATCGTGACCGTAAACACATTGACTCATTTCTTTATTCACCTTCTGTGTCAGAAAGTTCTTTCATTTTTATCCATTATGAAAATTTGTATCTCCTGACATTCTTTACTCAAACATTTTTAATACTTTGGTGTAGTTTTTTTTTTTTTTTGCTAAAGCTTGGTACTATTGACTACAACCTTCCCTGTCTACTATCCTGTTCCTATCTTGGGCACTATTTCTTCCATGATATGCACCATCAACATTTCTTGGGAAGCTGGTCCAATGAAGGAACAGGGAAAGAAATGTTTCTCTTAATCTTTTCATGTTTTTTATTTATAAAAATTATTGTTCCTCACAAGAACAAATGTAAAACCTCACCAAATCAAAATAAGGCATCCAAATAGGCAAAGGGAGTGCAGTACGAGAGAACAATAGGGTTAACATAAAAGAATATTACAGAAGAAAAAGTCACAGTCACATCTCCAGGGATCTTTTATTTTGGGGCAGTAGAGCTTATCACTGTTTCTGCTTGTGATATTGTTTGTGGTTTTTTGTAGGATCAAAATGTCACATTTATTATTTAAATTATTAATTGTTATTTAAAATTCCTGGACTGAATAAAACAACCCTTACACTTGTTAGAACATTCCAACCTAATTCAAGCTCTAAACTGTTTGTTCAGGATTCGAGAACTTTGTTGTTTTTTTTTTTTCCCAATAAAACCTGTAATCTAATTAAATTTATTATCTCTTAAGAATAACTGAACTTTAATCTCTGTTTTATAGGGTAGTTCATCTTACATTGTTGTAATTCAGTACTGTAATTTGTTAATTTCAACTCATGTGTGTTTTATATTGACTGTGGGTACTGAATACTAATTTGATACTGTACATGAAAAATGCAAACATAACCACTGATAGCTGGCGTTTATTTCAAGAGAGCAGACTACAGCCACAGTACTTTTTTAGGGGGTTGTTTTACTACTTACCATATATTCCAGGCATACCTTCTTGATTTTTCTAAAAAAATAAATTTTTGCTCTTTCTTTTGCTATTGAACACCTTAGAACTCTGAAAGTAAACTATTTTTCCTTCTGGCAAAAAATACTAAAATACATAAATGTACTACATTCTTGCTGAAAATAGTTACGCCTGTGCAAACACAAAGGTAAGAGACTGTGTATGTAAATATCACACTGAAGACCAAGATGCTTAATGGTTAAAATGGGTAGAAATCAAGGTGTAGTAAATAAGCAGTGCTCAAATCTTCACCTACCTGACCACACAGCCATAGCCCTTAACTGGACTTGACTCAACTTGCTTGGGTAGTTGTTTGCTTTGGTCACTCTCATGATGATTTTGTGGATATACTTTTAAAGTCTTTAAGTTTAAATGTACATTTTAAGAATTTAAACTCTTCTTAAAGATGGGACAGAAAGAAATAGCGTTGACCCTCTTTTTGCTGGTCACGCATAGGGCTAAAAAGCAGAGGGGCATAACATAAGAGGAACGCAACATAACATAAACTAGACATGTTGATTTGGAAAATATTGCAATAATGAGTATCAAGTAACACAGAACTGACTGGGTTATCAGTTTTCAGAAAAAAAACCCTTGTAATTTAAAGTTATACAAACAAACGTTCAGTTGGTTTTCCTATTAGCAGTTGCCTGAGACTGGACTTTTTTAAAGGGCTTAATCTGGCAAGGATAACTCTAAAATCATTCTCCAATATTTAAAAAGCCATTGGGGTAAGAGACGTGGATTATGGATTCATTGTGATTCATAATTCCATAGGGCAAATTTGGATGGAGAACTAGGGTAGGACATCTCATAACAGAAAAATGGTTGTGCCCTGCCTAGTTTTAACCACTATTATATGAACACACATTTGCCAGGACCTGAATTTTCGGTTTCTGAATGACTGAATTAGTTTATTAGTTAATAATCTTTCTTTTATTTGTTGATTTGAGGAGTAGTTGTTGTTAATTTTGTTTTCCTGTGGAAAAGGACAGTCATAAATTGAGTATGTCTTATGATTTTTTTAAGGATTTAGTAAGTTTCTGGGAATTTGGGGGATTAGACTAGATGATCTTTCAAGGTCCCTTCCAATCCCTGATATTCTGTGATTCTGTGATTTGCCTTGCATAAAGAATACTGAATCTGAGTTGACATTTTTCATACATTATTAAAATTATTTCTGGATTAATTCAGGCAAGCCCAGATAATAAAATAGAAGATGACACTAAGAAAGTAACTTTTAAATTTGACTGCTTAGATTCCAGTGAACATCTACAGGGATTGTTTTCTTAGAACTAAGACAGTGTTAATTTGGTTTTGCTTAATTCACTTTGAAAATTAATTATGCCAAACAGATTTAATGTCATTTTAATTTTGGATGAAACTGTCCACTCAGAGATTTAATTCTGTTTAATTAATGTCTTTAAATTTGTAGCTAATTTATCTGATTCAAGAGAAATTTCTTGAATAACATTAAGTAGTCCAGCTCTCTTCTAAAGCTGACTCTGGAAAGTCAGCAATAGTTTCTGCAGAAATTACTGAGTACAATGCATATTAATAAATACTCCTAGATGACCTTGAAAATTCTTCATAATCTCTGGTACCTGCTGTGATATTTTCAAACTGCAGTTTGTCAGCTTTCATCCTTTTCCCTGATGTGAATAACATTAGCCTTGACAGGAAGGTGAACTACTACTACTTTATTACCAATCTATTATCTTATTATGAAGTTTACAAAAGCGTTCTCCACAGTCCTCAACCTCTTTTGTGAATTTAATGACTTCTACAAAAATCAGCATACATCTGTTTCTAGAGTCTAATAGTCTTCCAGACCTCTAAGAATTTCTTTTTTTTTTTTCGGTTACCTTCATTCTTAGTTCCTGTAGACACATTTTTTTTTTCTGCTGTTTATTGTTTTATCTTGAACTAAAGAGTAACATGCACTCAGAACTCCATCTTTATTTTGCCCCTTGTACTCTGCCAACTCCTGGTCCTTACATAGGCCTCATAACTCCAAAATGCCACCTGTACAAGCATGACTCTGATTCAGATTGGTGTGGGACCATTAACTTCCAGATGACTTATTCTTATTTACATCTGTATTGAAGAGAATTGCTTCTCAAAGGAACAACTGTGCCAAGATTGTCATTCATTCATGAGTTCACCTCAGTCCTTGCAAGTGAGCTTATCTTAAAAATTATCCATATTATTTCTCCACAATCCCCAGAACTCTTATCTTAGTCCTCAGAAGTCTTCAGTATTTTCATTCATTTTGGCATCTTTCTGAAGCCTGGCTTTCTGCTCTCTCTGCCTACCCCAGGCAGAGAGACCCAGAGCTGACCCAGGTCATCTACAGGCTTGTACTCACCACATCAAGTTTAAGGAAGGGACTAAAGGAAAAGGACCTTATGGTTGTTCTCTATCACATTTCCCATTGTGTAGACTGGGGGGAGAGAGACAGCAATACTCCTGAGCACTGCATACTGAGCTAACAAAATGTTACATTATTTGTGACATTCATTTCTAGGCTTATTTAGTATAGATATTTTAAAAAAATAACCATATGCTAACTCAGCAAAACAAGTTTATCATGGGGGAAAATATGATCTGTTCTGAGCAAGCAAAAAGATTCTGCCATATATTTTTGACGATAGAATAAAGCCTAGAAGGTCTAAAAGTTGTCTGCTGTAATAAACCTATTAATTTCTCAGGTTATTCATATGTTTGTTAATGCTACATCTGTCATGACTATAAATCGCTTAAGTTAGAGTTAAGTCCAGTATGACCCTGTCTAACCAAGATATTTATACACTAAAGCATGGGGAGGTTGTTGTAAAATGACAGTTAGTTTAGATCAAAACTGTTTATGGGAAATTTTTTTTCTCATTGACACTTCTTTGTTTTTGAGCTACGAAATTATTATTAGCATATTTTATTTCGGATTTTTTAAAATGAAATAAAGTTGGGAATCAAATGGCTTTTTTATTATGGAATATAGGCCTTAGTTCACCTTGCCTCTCTGTATGTATTTTAACTTTACTTTTCTAATATAAATTTCACTTCTAGGCTTCTTTAGTAACTAGTGGAATGGATCTTCAGGGATTAACGTCTTCTGTCCTACAACCAGTGTTGGACAACAGTGGGATAAGTCACGATCTCAACATGTGCTTCTGAAATAAGCTGGGTCTCAATCACTGTTTCTAACATACAGAAAAAAAACCCAAACCCTCCCACAGAAACATCCTCAAATAAACTCATGATGAAACATTTTATTTAGATAATTTCAAATGTAAATAAAACCAGAGTTGAAATATTTTAAAGGATTTACATAGCATAAATGGTTTAATCAATTTTAATGATTTCTTGAAAGATTTTTCAGGATCATGGAGTTTCTTTTAATATGAGACAAGAAGTTCTTTAACATCTGATTGTGGAGTTAGCTGTTTCTGCTTAGCAAATAGTATGGCTCTGTATGAGTGGATTTATAGAGTGAAAGGGCAGGTGCTGAGAGCCCAGCATTCTCATACAATATAAGTCTTCCAGGGGCATGTCCCTTGGTTTTTCCCTGATGCACTCTACTGTGGCCTCTGTGTCCGTCAGCAGCTGGAGCACAGGGGACATTTGGTTCCGGAGCCGTCTGGCAGGTTGGTTGCCAGATGCATCCTCACAAGCCTGAGAGCTCTGTGGTGTCTCTGTGAGGCGAAGCAGAGGTATGACAACAGTGATACTAGCTTAGAAAGCACACTCCTTTCAAGAACTAAAACATGATGTAGTCATATCAGCAATGTTTTCCTTAGACCTAGATACCCTCTGTTTAGCTCTGGGCACATCCTGCAGTGTTGGCTATAGGAGAATCCTAAGATGAGGCAGTTATGTACCACCAGTCAAGACTGATGGATTTAGGTGTACAGATTGTTTTATTCTAAGTGCTGTTAGTGAAGAGACCAAAATAATGGGAAATATATGTTTGAGAAGCAGAGAAGGGCTGCTCCAGGCCTGTGGAAGTTCTTCAAAGATGCCAGCACCATCAGGTATGCTCCCAGAAAACCACAACAATATTTGCCCTCTCTTTGCATATAAATCTCTGAAGTCATCCAAAGTAAAGTGCAGTTCATTAAACCCCCTATTTCAAAAACTGGGGGCATCTCACATTTGTACGGCAAAGGCAAGTCAGAAAATTATTAGGTTTAAGAAACAACAGATTGAAGGGTGTTCTTCTGGGATATAAAACCTCATGCAACCAATAGCAGAGAAGGGGTTCTAAAAAGCTCTTGGATTCTTATTTTGAGAGAAGAAATTTGTTTTGACCTGGAGTCTGAAGAGTGAGGTGAGGGAGCTGTTAGATCCTGTTTCTTACCCCAGAACTTGTTCGCTCTGCTGTGCAATCTTATTTTCATCAGATCTGCATTCACTACTGACTGAATTAAAGGGGAATTTCTCAGTGCAAAAGAGGCCCTCTCAATCCATCTGTTCCTCAGTGTCTCCATCTGCAGAGCTGGAATAAAAACTCTGAAATTCTGGATCTTGCTGTTTTAAAATATCTGAATGCTCTGAAATTGGCAAACTTTCCTTCCATCTTTGCTATGAATTTCCCAAATGTAGGAGATAAACTAATCCAGCAAATTAAGCAACTCCATTTTGAGTGAATTTGGAAAAAGCTTTGCTCCACATAAGAACAAGTATGTCTGCATGTTTGCTACTCAGCCATCTGTCATGTCTCTTGGCTATCAACTTCTCAAAGATCCTGGTGATGTTCAGTTGATTTGTTGTTTTCTCATGTCTCTCCAGATTGTGTTATGACTATGGTAGGGTTTGCAGGCGTGAGCTTCTTTTTATAAAGAAAAAGCTTTTATTGATTTTAGCAGGATCTTGCATTAATTCAATTTAATTCAAATTAATTCAGTTTCTACCTTACTTTGCCATAATTTACTTGCTTCTGTTTAATTTTTATCATCAGCCTTCAAAAAAACATGAATTTGCAAGCACAGATTTGTTATTTTTCATCTTTCCTAGCTCTCCTCCCGCTGGGTAAAGTTGCTGAAGTTTGGTTGTTTTTTTTTTAAATGAGTTGTGCATTGCAGCTTACTTTATATGGTAGGGCTTTGAGTTTCTATAATATAAAATGGCAATTTCCTCAGGAAATGCTTTAACAACTGACTAAACAACCTTTGAAAGAGTTTATGTCAAAACTCTTTAAAATCAATGGGAGTCTTCCCTTAGGTTGAGTGGGTTTTAGATCATGCTCCTTGTTGATCACCTTTTCCAAGTTCATCTCAATTTTCCAAGCACATCTTTGGTATAAAAATGTAAATACAGCAGCTGGTTGGGCAACCCTGATTATCTACATTTTATAGACATCATGCACATTTTCCCAGTATAATCTACAGTACTCAATCATCAAATACAGAAGTAGGCTTGATTCTACCTCCATTAAAAATAGCTGGAAGCCAGAAGTGCAATGGTGAGATGGAAGATCAAGATAGTGAAATGACAGTTATTCTATTGACTTTCTTAAAACAAGCAGCTCATAAGACACCCAAGATCCTTCTGAATTAGAGCAATAAGGAACTCTTTCTATCACAGAAGAAACTCTTGCAGTGACTTCACCAGATGCTGTAATAAAGGGCTTGTGGAAGAGCTTGTGGAAGGGCTTATGGATGGATGTGTTTGCCATACATGCAAAATGGAGCAGAGGCATAAAAGAGCAATGTATGAAAACTGTAAAAAAGCTTGCCAAAGACAGAAGAAAGGTAAATAGGCAGAAACATGGCAAAAAACTTGGCATGGGAAACTGGAAACTAATGTGATTGAATATACAGATTCATGAGGGGAGGCTGAGGGAGATGGGGTCATTCAGCCTGGAGAAATTGAGGCTGAGGGGAGACCTTACTGCTCTCTACAACTGCCTGAAAGGAGGTTATAGAGAGGTGGGGTTGATCTCTTGTCCCAAGTCACAGGCATTAGGACAAGAGGAAATGGTGTCAAGTTGCACCAGGAGAGATTCAGATTGGATATTAGGAATTGCTTATTAGACATTGGAATGGGCTGCCCAGGGAAGTGGTTGAGGCACCATCTTTAGAAGTATTAAAAAGACGGGTTGACATAGTGCTTAGTGACATGGTTTAGTGATGGTTTGTGTTTTTTTTTTTTAATCAGAGTTAGGTTGATGGTTGGACTAGATGATCTTAAAGGTCCCTTCCAACCTAGACAATTCTATGATTCTACGATTCTATGTCTTTTTGTGGCCTTCTCTTTGGTTTTTTTTTTTAGTATTAAGCCTGTGACAGTTCATTAAAGAGCTGAAGATACTGTGTGTGTGTATTAGTGCTAGTTTGCGGTATTGTTTGATTTCTTCTTGCTCAGTTATTAAAGTCATCAGAAAATTATAGATTATATAGTATTTGTTGGAAGCTGTGGACCTGCAATAAGGTATAGGAATCTCTTCACTGCTTTTTTCTAAGGGAAACATATCTTGACAGTCCAAGTGCAAATGTTTTGTATTTCTCTCTGGGAAAGGGCTTTGAAAAAGTAAGGGCATTTCTGTTTAAAGCTCTGCGAGAGTCAGTATTTTCTTCTATGGGCTGTGAATGGGGCAGCTCAAAATTGAGAATTTTCAGGATTTACATTCAGTTGTGAAGAGCCAGAGGGGAATAGTCCTGCAGAACCAACTCTGGGGCAGATTGAGTGCCAGGCTGGAGAGGCTGCTGCTGACTATGATCTGGGGTTGGGGGCATTCCAGGTTTCAGTCACATTCCCTGAAAACATATAAGAGGTTTAGTGTTTTGTAAGTGTCATTAAAATCCATTATAAAGAGAATTCGGGGGAAAAAAATTAGAAAAACAAGCCCTCTGCTCTGAGTCCAGTATTTAGTATGCTGTGTTCTCAACAATGTTAAAAGCTTGCAGTCATTCTCAAATGTTGTTCTTTTTCAAGGCTGGAACAGAAGCTCAGGTCTTAAACAATTGATCATCATGTTTTTTTCTCAGATTTGTAGGTGGCCAGGCTGAACTGAGAGGTGTTGAAAAAACAGAGTTAAAAAACTAAAAACATGAGGGTGGATGAAGGCACTGGTCCTAAAGAAGCATACAATCCTATTTCTGTGTGCATTTATAGCCATTCTCTGCTCTCTGTGGGAACTTCTAGTGTTACAGTGGTTTGACATTCTAGGTTAAAGTGAAACCACTATCTGGTCAATGCTCATTAAGGTCTTCTTCATTAAACTGCATTCTAGATTTTTCAGTCAGCCACTTTGCAATAACATAACAGTCCACCTCACCAAGCCTAAATTATGATCCAACCTGTAAAACAAACTTTAAGAAAGGCTTAGAACATTTTTACTAACCTTTTTTTTTTAGTATAGGAATCTTTAAATAGGGTCACTGCATGACCACTTATTCATTCTTAGGAGAATGCACCACAGAATCGTGAGCTACCACATCTGATTTATAACCTAACTGAGGTTAGGTTTTTTTCTGTATGTCATCTCCTGGGCAGCCAACCAGGGCTTGGGCACTGCAAGACTGATCTTCACACCCATTATTTTTAGGTACTTACCTTGCACAGTGACATCTCAAGTCCTGTAGAAGGTACTTATATTTTATATGGTGTATGGAAAGCAGAGTAGAGAAAATCAGCCACCAGAAACCCCTTTGGTTCTGGGAATAAGTTTAAAGTCCGTTCTAGACAGAGGACAGTAAACCTTCTCCTTAAGATGAAAGGCCAAGTCAAGTCAGTTTTAAGAAAGAACTGAAGTGTTTCACTCCCGTCTCTCCTAGGTAAAACATTATAGAGATGCAAGTATTTACCCAGAGTGTAGGACTCCCTGTTTTATGTTTTGCCATTGCCTGAGGGGTCTGAAACAGACCTTGGCTCTGAATTTCACAGAATCATAGAATCATTTAGGCTGGAAGAGACCTTTGGGATCATTGAGTCCAACCATCAGCCCCACTCTACAAAGTTCTCCCCTACACCATATCCCTCAACACCACATCTAATTGACTCTTAAATTGTAATTAATTAATTTTTTAATTAAATTAAGTAAGTAAATTTCATGCAGTAAACTGTACACTGGGGATTCTTTAGTTGTGGTTTTACCAATGGATAATGTTGACTAACAATTGAGGAATACAAGGGAAGCAACAGATTTTAGAATATGGAAGGAAAATGGATTTTGCCCTTTCTTAAGAGAGCTGCCTAATCACTAATAGTAGTAATTTTGCTTTTCTTTTGTTCTTACTGACCATTTCTGACTGAATCTTTAAAAGACTATAGTTTCAGTTTTGCTGGGGTGGAGCAAAGTCTAGCTGCAATTTTGAGGTGTCTGATCAGAAGGCTATTGAAGAAAAATTGTAGGAAGAGAGACCCCTATTTTGTGTGAAAACAGGTATTTTTGCTCTCTTTGAAGACAACAGTTGCCACCTGTATTTTAGGTGAACTTCTGAGCTTGTTTGGTAAATTGGTTGCTTTACAGTAGAAGGCCCAATTGAAGGCATGAAGTAGCTGCTGAGCATGAAAAACTGGAAAAACTGGGTGTGTGCACAAGCAAAGCTTACATGCTTAAGTAACTCACCTAGTGAAAATGCAGGTACTTATGTCAAGGCAGAAGCTCCAATGATCATGCTTTTTCATGCTTCAGTGCCTAAATTATGCCTACATTAGTTGTTTACCTTGACTTCAGCAAGTCTTTTGGCACAGTCTCCCATGTCATCCTCATAGGTAAGCTTAGGAAGTGTGGATTAGACGAATGGACAGTGAGGTGGATTGAAAACTGACAGAGCTCAGAGCGTCATGATCAGTGGCACAGAATCTAGTTGGAGATCCCTAAAAAGTGGGATCCCCCAGGGGTCAGCACTGGGTTTAGTCCTCTTCAATATTTTCATCAATGACCTGAATAGAATGTGCTCTCATCAAGTTTGCTGATGATACAAAACCAGGAGGGGTGGCTGACAAATCAGAAGGCTGTGCTGCCATGCAGTGACACCTGGACAGGCTGGAGAGCTGGGCAGAGAGGAACCTGATACAATTCAACAAGGGCAGCTCTGAGGAAAAAGACCTGGGAGTCCCGGTGGACAATGGGATGACCATGAACAAGCCATGTGCCCTTGTGTCCAAGAGAACCAATGGCATCCTGGAGTGCATCAGAATGAGTGTAATGAGGAGGTCAAGGGATGTCATTCTCCTCCTCTACTTTGCCCTGGTGATGCCCCATCTGGAGTACTGTGTCCAATTCTGGGTTTCTCAGTTCAAGAAGGACAGGGAACTACTGGAGAGGGTACAACAGAGGACCACAAAGATGACCAAGGGCCTGGAGCATCTCTCTAATAAGGAAAGGCTGAGGGACAGGACAAGAGGATATGGGCACAAACTTGTACATAAGAACTTCCATCTAAACATGAGGAGGAACTTTTTCACTTTGAAGGTGGCAGAGCACTGGAACAGGCTGTCCAGAGAGGTGGTGGAGACTCCATCTCTGGAGACATTGAAAACACACCTGGACAAGTTCCTGTGCAACCCGCTCTTGGAAGACCTGCTTCGGCAGGGTGGTTGGACTAGGTGATTTCCCTAGTCCCTTCCAACCTCATATCATTCTATGATTCTGTGTTGGAATCCTTCTGTGAATCTCAGCACTCATCTTCTATGCAAAACCTGGTGAAGTGATATAAAGACTAATAAAGTCAAGATACAGCTTTTCTCTTGGTGATTTTTCACGCCTCTAACCAGCTGCATTAACTCATGAAATTTTTGGGAACTTCACACTTTTAAGAAGCCAACCCTTCTGCCATTTGATTGACATTTGATCACCAGGTTTCAAAGCCATTAGGAGGAAACGACATTCAAAGGCACATGTACATACACAATGATTTCATCCTTTTTGCTGGGATGTACTGGCCTCTCTTGTAAGGAAAGAATCATGCACACCATTGAGTTTTGCAGTTACCAAAGGCCTTTCAGCAAAAAATGTAAAGCTTAGCATGGGAAACATTCATAAACATGGAAAGTGCTTTGTAGAATATGTATGTTACCTTCATATGACCTATGTGAAGGTAGGTTTCTTCAGATTCAGAGTTTTTGTTACAATAAAGACAAAGGAAAATGTTTTAGCTCTTATGCACTTAAAGTCTCTCTTATGAGATACTCAGTGACTAGTTGGGCTAATTATGGCATTTAAGACTGTTCGGGCTCTACATAAAATAGGATGATTGTCAGGTAATGAGGGTGAGAAGACAGTAAGATAAGAGTCTACAGTCCAAGAATAACAGAGGACTGAAATAAGCACTGTATGACAGTAATGAAAAGAGTAATATTCCACTCATAATACAAACACAAAAGGGTGACTTCAGATCTGGCAGAAAAGATTCCAGCTGCATTCTGAAGTTGGCTTCCTGTCTTTTGTTTGGAAAATGTCTTCATATAAGAATAGATCTGATAGTAGCGAGAAAGTTTCCAGGCAGAAAGAAAACAGTTTCTTGTGCATTAATGAACAGACAAAATTGCAGTTAATAACTAAAAATGTGAGTCTCCTGAATTCCTGATTGGATTTTGAATACTGGCAGGATGGGCTGTGAGTAGGAAGAGAAAGAGAGGAAAAGAACATCCATGTTTTAAATACTCAGTAGCATATGTAAGGAAAATTCAGTATATTTCTGTGATTAACTTGAAAGTTGTTTCCCTCACACTAACAGATCAGACCTCAAATAAGGAATTTTGAGAGTTCAGTGCTTTGCAGAATATGATGGTGGAAACAAAGGAAAAGGAGCAAAATGTGAAATCTGACTTCTGCCCTTGGTAGATGTCACTGTGGGGCTGAATTCCTCCAGCTGAAGCACCATCCCTCAGGAGGACCTATAAAGTGTGGAGCTTCTGAAAATTCTGAACATTGATGAAGATCCTCTAACTTACCAGCTGGAGATGCCAATGACCTCATGGGAATAAAATTTTCAGAGTCAGCACCTGCTCCAGGCATTTGTAGAGTGTGATAGCCGAAGTGAAGAAAATGAAGCAAAATGTGAAATCTGATGTCTCCCCTCGTAGACAGGTCCCTTGACTTCTGAGTACCTTCTGCCACGTTTCAGCTGGAGCAATAACTTTTTCTAAGAAAGCCATTTTCCAAACTGGTATATTCAGGAATTATAGACTTACACAAGCTCTAATTATACATTGGTGGTTTGTTGTTTGGTGGGTTTTTTTAATATAATCTGTCTATACTTATTATTATTATATTTTTGTGAAAGGTCATCTCTCTAAGAATGGCAGAAATGGTAGGACCAAATCAATGGATCCTGACATGCTAATACATTTCATTAAAAATCATCACCTTGCAAGTTTCAAAGCTTTTGCTTCTCTCAAAAAAAGCAGTTGTGTTTCTGCTATGATTATTCTTAGTAAGTATAATTTTATATGGATGGTTCCAGTTGAAATGAGTTATTTGTCTGCAGCTACTTAACAATTTACTTAGAGCAAAGACTTTAGCAAGAACTTTTTCAAAGCTGTTAATTAGTTAAACTGCCATTTTTTAAACAACTCAGTAGAGAAGTGCACAATGAAGAGATATTAAATTTTCTCTTGATAATTGGATGTTGAAACAGATTATTACTCTGTTGTACAAAACTTATTTTAAATAATTTTAGCTGTTATATACTATTGTTACTAATACTTAACACATTCTACCCTAAAGATTACACTGTCCCAAATAGAAACGTTTTGAGGTGGACAAATCATCCAAACAACACACTTGAGAACAATGTCCATTCCATTTGTCACGTTCTCTCTTATACCCTACATTGTATGGCTGCTGTTACACAGTCAGCTTGGCTCTGAGGTTGTTCCCTTCCTGAAAACAAGTTGATGGAAGAGCCACAGAGGTTGTGACTGTTCTAAGAACATGGGGTTCTGTGGGCACCAGCATAAACATGTTCTACATGTAGTGATGTGAATGAACATGGTGGGTCCCTAGGAACATGTCCTGGCTCCTTCAGGCAATAAAGGCATTAATAAGCCTGTTAAAGCACTAGGTACTAAAGTATGACTCTTT
The DNA here is from genome assembly GCA_013400555.1 of Jacana jacana. Lineage (NCBI taxonomy): Eukaryota > Metazoa > Chordata > Aves > Charadriiformes > Jacanidae > Jacana > Jacana jacana. The sequence continues at coordinate 11,074 of VZTM01029327.1, read as the reverse complement.
TCACAAAGAAACAAAACTTGATTTATGACCATATTTTTACTCACGTAAACCACTTTTTAATACCATCATGAACAAACAACAGTGTTAGGGTATTCTTGATAGACATCCAGCACTGATTTTCCCCCTCTCCCAGGATAAGTGTGAAGAGCAGATAATCAGGGTCACACCAACTCCAGGATACTGCTCTGAAGAAGAGAAGGAGATAAGTGGTGGAAGTCCGGAGGCAGCTTTGCAGCTCAGTATTGATTCCACAAGGTTTGTCACTGCTGTTCCTGTCCTCCTACTCAGAGATATTCAGGCTTACCCACACTCTGTCGGCCTCAATTAAATATATATATGCCAGGCATGACAAACAGACAGGATTTATCACATTATGTGAGAAACAGATTTTGTGTACTCTCTTCAAGTGACTGAATTACTGGAGGCACAATAAGCCGTTATAATACTGTAGTTTGAGGTAAATAACTAAAAAGTGTCTTGCAAAGCGATAGAGATGGGGGCTAATTTTACACCAGTGAATCTCATAACCTCCAATAAACTGGATCCTGACATGTAGGGTGTAGGTGTGCAGTATGCCACAGAGCAGGAATGAAAAAATGAATTTCTGATGTATTTCATACAAATCATGATCATCCAAGTGTTCAGGTTTAGGCCTGCCTCCAGATGCAGCTGAGTGTCTTGTGAATAGATGAGGAAGTTGGCAGTTGCAGGATTTTGTCACTTTGAGAAACCAGGCCTGGTAAGAAAAATCAATGGCATCCTTTTCATTTAATTCCTCTTGGTGAAATCAGGTTAAACAAACTTAGGCTTCCTCATTTCATAAGTCATACTGAATATATAAAAAGAAAGGAGTCCAGATATTGTTTCTATAACCTCCCTGCTTTTGGAGTGAGTTATTTAAAGCAGTCTCTTAAACTCTGAAGGACCAAGACAATTAACTATTGCTGTGAGATAACCGAGTAATTTAGCCCTAGGCTTCAAATCTATTGTGTTTTATTGTCTGAAGTGAACTCAAATCTGACGCAGAAGCAGAGAAAAGCCTTTTTTAAATTGGTTCAAAAGTGTCAAGATCTTTGACCTGGTTTCTATAATGAGGCTGGAAAAGGGTCTTGCCATTCAGCAGAGTAAGGCCAAGAAAAATCTCCTGCCTGCAGCAAAATGATCTGCAGCAAGAGGACACAAAGGATAAGAAGATATTTCCTTTCATTTATTATTTATTGAATAACAAGAATTTAAAAAATGTTGGAAATACCCAGAGTTAGGAATTAAGTGAGTGAATTTTAGAAATTACATTTACTAAAAGTATTTGTGAACCATTTTCCTGGTTTCAGCTGGGATAAAGCTTATTTTTTTCTAGTAGCTGCTGTGTGTTGGATTTGGTGAGAAGAACGTTGGGGAATGTTGGTACCATATGTTGTTTAAGTTGTTGTTAGGTAATGCTTATATTTGTTAAGGACTTTTTCAGCTTCCAATAGAAGCTGAGAGGGAGCATAGACAGGAAAAGCTCACCAGGGGGATATTCCATACCGTAGACATCATGCTCAGTATACAAATGGGGGTTGGCCACGGGGCAGGGATCCACTACTAAGGCCAAACTGGGCAACCAATCATTGGGTGGTGAGAGAGACTTGTGTTGTATCACTTTATTTAGTAACTTACCACTATTATTGTTATTGTTGTTGGTTTTTTTTTGTTCCATTACTGTTCCACTAAAATCTCAGCTCTTAAGTTTTTTTCACTTTCCCCTCCTTTTCTCCCTCTTCTTCCTACCCTGCTCAGGGCAGAGGGGGGAGTAAGTGAAGGCCCGCATCGTCCTACTTTCTGGCTGGGGTTAAACCATGATGGCCATCAATTTCTGTAATGAAAAACTATGTAGCATTCACTTGGAAGGACAAACTTGGCACAGCAAATTGTCCTAGCAATTTGAAGAGATGTACTTGATATTGTATTCAACCAAATGTTTTAAATGATGAAAAATAATCTTTCCCACGGATGTTTTGTATTTTTCTTCTGGCTAAGAAATCCTGCAATGAGAAATCTTAGCAGTGCATACCTTCTGTTTCAAATTATTTTGATTTTATGTGGGTTATAATTGTCCTGAAGTTTATGCAATCAAAGAACTAACAGACCTCAATTTGTAGAGTAAAGCCCATTTCAGAATTTAAGCTATGGAGATGTGAAGTAGGAAATGGAGAACAGGATAACCTTGAAAAAGACAGGTGTGATGTACAAAAGCTCTTATTCTCTTTGAGGACTAAACCTATGACAGCTTCAGGGGGCTTTTTTGTGATCATACGCCACAGAATAGATTGTTGCAGTCTGATTGAAAGGAGACTAAACAGAAGTCATGTTGAGTAGATCTGGACTTAATACAAACAAATTACTTAACGTGTGTAATGGAGAAAATCTATGGACATCACCTGTCATCGTTTTTCTTGTCCTTTGAATTGGTGATGTTAATAAAGTGGGAACGTTCTGTTATTGTATTCAGAACTGGTAACATGTTTTTATTTTTTCTCTTTTGATCTCCATTCATGAGGTCATCTCATGCAGAAAACAGGAAGGACTTGATGTTTTTAGAACCTGAGGTATGACAAGTGTACTGAAATCAAGAGAGTAAGTATGCCTTGGCCTTTGGCAAAGTGAAATACTTTATTTTTCCTTTATTATATATATGCTTTTCCAAAGAGTGTAGAGATTTACAAGAGGTTCCTAAAGATATCAGAAAGAAAAATTAATTGAGTGAATTTTAAATGCTACTTTTCTAAAATATAAAGTGCTCATAAGGTGAGGAGACATGACAGAGAAGGAAAGAGAAACAAAACAGAAGTACAAAGAAGTGAAATCGTTGCCCTAAAAGCTATGGGGAAAACACTCCNTCTGCGAACTTACTAATAGTGTTTTGAAGTAGCATTGTCAGGAAAAAGTAACTTTGGTGAGCAGAAGAGGAATGCCATGGTATGTTATACAAATATAAAATTAAATGCTACTAAAATGAAAAGAAGCCCAGCACATCTGAGACAACATAACACGATGTTGAGATACCTTTATACTGAAATAGAAAATTGTATTTCAAAGTGAATCACAGAAGGAGAAGACTTGGAAGAGAATCCTTAACTGTGTGCATGGGAAATGATTTAAAGGATTATACTGATAGTGAAGGGGCTACTCTGTGGGTCCTAAAGTTATTAGTTGAAAATTATTAAAAAATCTAAAAGGCTATGTTTAATATCAGTTGAAAACCTTTTGGGTTACTTCCTCCTTTGTATTCTGTTATTTAGTAGAAATTAATCATTTTCTTGCATTCTGGGTAGAGTGCTGTACATAGCTAATTAACTTTGAACAAAAAAACCTCATCTATAGAAAAATCCATAATATTCAGTTATTTAAGAATAGCTTCTTGGTGAATTGAACATGTTATTTGCTCATACTGTGATGGCATTAAGTGACATGAAGCTGAAATGGCTTTCCATCTCAAAATCTATCAGTTTCTTGTGCCTGGAAAGAGTCAGCCTGTTCTGTCAAAGGTTCATCTTCCACGAGTGTAGAAAAAAAACCTTAGAAACTGTAGAAAAGTTCAAGAGATCTTGAGAGGATCAAATGACATAACTGCTAGAGGCAGAGGAACCATATGCTTTAGATCCACTTCCATTAAGTCTCACTCTGTCCTAATTCTCACTTATTTTAGAAAAAGCTCCTACTGTGTTTTAAACGCCTCTGGCTTGTTTCCTATTCAGGAGTTCATCTTTGCTCTCCTTCTCTAATCTTTTTCTCAAGCCTTTTTGATTTCCACTGTTTTCTCTCTTTTCACATGGACATTATCTGAAAATATTTTGACATTAATATTTTAAATTATAAAATTATAAAAGAATATTTTGACATTAATATCAAGGTCTACTCTTTCAAGACAAACATCCTCTCCTTAACATAGTCTTTCTATTTTCCCTTCAGGATCTACATATCCTATGGGTCTTTGGACATTATTTTTCTTCTAACCACTGTTCTCCGTGTTTCAGGGAATTAAGATGGGTTGCTACTCCTATGGCTAGTTAAAGACTAACATCAGCTAATCTCTTCCCATGTTGTAATCCCAGATTCTTAGCCCAAAAAGACATTTGCTGCAATGAAAACTTTCCATAAATTAAAAAACCCCAAACTGCTGGGAAGAGAGTGAAGGAATATAAACATATTGCAGACTTGTTGAACAAGCAAATCCTTTTACATTTTGTTCAAATATGGAGAGAGCCTACGTGCCCATTCATAATGCACTGTCATTTTTAGGCATGTATTCCCCTGATTTGAAATAGTAATTCCATTTTTTTTTAAGTTTAAGATGTTCTCTGCAATGTTCTTATTGCAAGGGCAGCTGAGACAGCTTGAACGTAATAGAGATGATATAGGCGAAAAACTTAGTGTCTCTGATATAAAAATCCATTCATTATTTTCAGGATCACAGTTTATTAACCTTGCTTTCAGCATGCTGAGATGGCACAGTGCAATATGCCATTCATTTCAGATGAAGCAAGTGGAATCCATAATTTGTTGAAATGTGGAAAGGCATTGCTTATCAGAGAGCAGGATTTTTTTTCCTCCTTTTTGTGAGGAATTGTTTATGATTGTGTCACTTAGCAGGAGTTGAGAAACAATTATTTAAAACTACATTATTAGACCACACAGACTGCATTCAGTGTAATTTTTCTGTACCAGTGGAAGTATACCTGAAATACATTTGACTATAATGGTTGATATTTCAGTGTAAGTGAAGAAAAGGGTTAGTTGTACATGGTTTTAAAATCAATACTTTTAAAAAAATATTTTGTGTAGTTTCTACGTATTCTTCTAAACTAAATACTTAAGATAGGAGTCCAGGTTTATAATGGAGGGGTAGGTTTGAGCTCTGGATTGAGGTACTCTGAATAACCTCTGGAGTCTTATTGACCATATATTAGTTCAACTATTGAAATTAGTTTGTCTGAAAGTTCCCTCTCTTCTTCCACTTATTTTCCCTTTCCTTTTATTGCTTAATAATGCCTTTATCTTCCTTAAGCCATTGCCCTTTCCCCCTTACCCTTATTATAATTCACCTATTTTACCAAAGCTTCTTCCTTTATAACCTTTTAAAATAAAAGCAGGTAAAGACTAAAGAGATTACGTTCTTTCAATGCACATCTTTTCATATTCAATGAGCTTGCTGAAAGATAAACTGATCTGGCCCCTTGAGTTAATACTGCACTAACACCTTGTGGGTGGGAAGAAGAAAAAAAGAATGCAATGTTTAAAATCAATTAGTAAAGCATAAATTTTATCAGCAACTATTTTATATATATGTATATAAATATATATAAATATATATAACTCTCTCTATACATAGATATATAGTGTTATATATATATAAATAAAAAACTGTCAAAGAGCTATTCTCTTTTTATCATTTTAGAGGTAGTTGTTGTCTTCAGACCCGGTGGTGACTGTTAGAGGAGATATATATTAATGCCTGCTGAGTGTGTTGATACCCACTCAATTTAAGGGTGTCTGTAACAAAGGCTTCCTTCCAAGATAAGAACAGAGGAAACAAATAAGCTTGGTTTTGTTTAGGATATTTATTCTAAGGCAAAAGAATGACCAGGGCATGATAGCTTAAATATAAGCTTGGTCTGTCCTTTTTATGTAAAAAAGATGTGTTGTTAAAAAGAAAAAGGAGGGAAAAAGAGTTCAAGTAGCAAATAAAAAAATCATTGTGGCTTTTTTTTTTGGCCAGAAGATGAAGAGAAAATAAAAAATTCAGTGAAAAGAAGGTGGCAATGAATAGTCAAGATTAAAAGTGTCATAGAGGAACAGCTGCAGTTTGTTGGAAGTTCATATAGGTGGTACGGGCTACAGTCAGTAATACAGAATGATAGTAATTTAACTTACACCTGTATCTATGGGAGGTACTGCAGACCTAATTCTCTGATTTTCTGACCTCTGATTCTCTCTAATTTTCAACTGAATTGAAATTCAGTTGGAGATGAATGTGAAACATTCATATTCTCTTTTTTAAAATGTATTATTCAGTCTTGGTAACAGAATGGTGGATTTTCTTTTTCATCTCATGAAAACAACCGGTTGCTCAAGAAAAGAATCAGCTATTATTAAACTAAGCGTTTAGAAAGAGATTGTAAATAGGGACTTCTAGGGGCTATGGCAAATTATCCCAGCTGTGGAAATACTGCTTCTATTAACTTCAAGTGATTGCCATCACTGTGCAAAATACGGCAATCCTAAAAGTCTTTTATAAGGGAAAAAAGGAACACTGACTCAGGGAAATGTCTGTTCTTCAGGCTTTACAAACTCATCTGCTAAGCCATTCTCAAACTAGTACCCCAAAATAAACAGCTAGCATAATAATACACACAGTCTGCGGGAATTACTGTGATCAACACATTTGGCCGATTCAGTAACTGAGCTGAAGTCTATTTCCAAGCACTTGCCTGGGGTTTCTTTGCTTGCGGGAGGGACTCTACTCCCTAGGGTGGCTGCCCTGCTGGCTGTGGGTCAGGAGCCTTCTTATCCTAGCTGCCAGTGAGGTACTTCATGTGTTGATCTTGCTTTTTCCCTAGCAACATTGCCCAGGTAACAACTTCACTGTGAGGGATGTTTTCAGCTTGTGTTGCTGAGGTGGAAAGGGTAAGGAATTTTAATGTGCTTTATATTACTGTTATGTACATGTATTTAGGAAGAGGGACTTTTGAACATCAGCAGGGATGGCTGAGTCAGTTGCTTCCAATTAGAAACTGTTATTTTTCTACTGAATGTATAAGCCTTTCCAAAAGACCCAAGCCTTCCCATTCTCTCTGTGAGCAAGCAACAGATCAGTGGAAACACTGCAGTGAGAAGACAGGGCAGCTACACAAATTCAGGCCATATTTATGCAGGAGAACAAGTAATGATTGCAGAAGTCAGAGAACAGAAAACCCCACGCCAGAACAGGACTGCCTGGCTCTGTCATGCAATTTAAAAGAGAAATCTCACCCAAGGGCTCAGTTTTGCAGTGATGCCTTATTCAATAATAACAAGAGATAACTCCAGCAGTTTTACTAATGGACTCCAGCAGTTTCCAGCCTCAAAAGAGAAATCGAAAGCAAGGATGGATTTACCTGGGGAGAAAGAGGCAGCTAAAATTAGGGTTTTTGTCCTCCTCTGCCAGTCAACAGGAGGGGCCATGGCTTGCCACTAGCCCCGACTGCCCTTTCCCTTGCAGTTGGGTGAAAGCAGTGTCTTCCTCCGAGAAGGGAGATGGGATTTTGTTAAAGGAGAGAGCTACTCTCAACTTAATAGGATAAAATAATTATTAAGCTTTTTTCTTCTAAACCCATCAGTTTAGGAAAATGAATCAGCTCCAAAGTGAAACTGAAATGGAAACAGCAACATCACAAAAGATGACTATTTCATTAAACTAGGAAAAACCCAGCAGCGTTACTCAAGATTAATATTGTCAAAAACTGAAGTCAATCTACAACGAATTGTGAATTCTAACTGCAATAATTTCAGTTAAGTTATAGTTTCTAATCAACCTTAATAATTAATTTATTTAGAAAGTTGACAGAAAAAGGAAAAATATTTGAATTGTTAACAAGCTGATTTATCTGATGATCCCAGTGATTTTTACTTTTTTATTTCCGTCGCCAAGTATTTTCAGTACCGGCCTATACAAAAATGTGAAATTTTGTGATGTTTCAGCACGGGAAAGGAGAAAAATAAATGACTTAACTGCACCGTCCTAACTGAAACTAAACACTGTGATAAATTTTCTGGTTGGATAAACACTGNTTAATCAGCTGAAACAGTTTAATTTAGGCAGTAGAAATTTGCTATAATTTCTATTCATTTTGTATATACATTACTGGTGTATTTATTTTTTCCCAGCTATATTTTTGCACCAAAGACCTGTTATATGGAATGTTAAGAGAAAATGGAAACTCTCTGTTACCAGAGGGGTTGAATATCCTCAGTTACACTGTGGAGCTATTTTGAAAGGGAACCTTTCTGCTGGGGAAGGAGGTTGGAAAGCCCTAAACCCAGTTGAGCTGAGATGTGAATTTAGCTCGGTGCATTTCAGGTTCTCAACATAAATACACCAGAGTGTGGTGTATCTTGGCCTAAAACTGCCAGCTATGTCCCCACAGCACGAAATAGATGAGCAGCACTTTGAAAACCTCAGCAGGAAAGTGTGTAGGAGTACCAAGAAGGTTTGAAGGAAATAATGAGCAGTAGAGGGAAGAGAGTGCAGAAGGATAAAATTGTTGAAGGATAAACACCTTCCTTCAGCCAGCAGTGCCACTTCTGAATCCCTGCTGTTGCATGCTATAGTCAGCTATTGCTTCAAAGCAATGATTTCACAGGTAGCAAGAGTTTCTAGATATGGGAAAAGAGACATTCTTGCCCAAGAAATAGGAATAGTGTCTTTTCTGCCAAAATACAGTGTTGGAATAAAGTTATGGCAGAAATGAAAGGGAAATGTGTATCTTACCATTGGCCAACACTTTCAACAGACGCTTGAGCCGCAGGCCAGAATATGTAAAAAATTGTGCAGAGAAATGAGTTTCTGAGATATTTTTGCACAGGAGTGGGATTTGAAAACTGAAGTGAGAAAATACATAAAATTAGACAAGCACTGATGGGCTGTTATATAGATGGGAACTTATCAATCTATCAGCATTGACCCAGTAAATACAGTGTGTTCAGGACTACTCATTATAAACCAACTGCTTACTTTAATAGCCATCAAATATCTGACTAGGAGATAACATATAGCTGAATTCTGAACGGAGAGATTACAGTATCTTTATATACATTAATGAGAATTTTATTCTACAAGGAGTTAGACTGATTTCAATGGCATTTATTCTTCAGGGTAAGTGAAAGGTGTATTTTTCTCTACACTAGTAGAGCTATTTCATATCACAAGGCTCTAAAGCAATAATGTATTTCAATATATGGGTAAAATTGCAGTCCACTGATTTAAATTTAATCAGCATTTATTGGAATTAAATTAATCTGAATATTACTACTCTTAATAAGAAATAAATGTTAAAGTTGGTGCTCGTGTCAATGTGATTATATTATTTCAGATGCAAAGATTAGATTATGTTAGATTATACTTTTCAAAGACAGAGCAAATGGGAGAAAGATCTTTTGCTCCTGTTTTTGTGTCTAATCTTGGAGATTGTTAATATTTTTGGGTTTTAATATACTTTCCCTAATAATTTATCAAACATCCTGATAGTGCCCTGGCAGGCATAAGGTTAGGTCCAGTTCTATGCAGATGCCTGCAGAAAATAAAATAAAAATCTCTGTCTGCTTGTTTTGTGAAGGTGATGAAGTTGCAAACAACTGACTACTTACAGAAGCACCAAACTGGAGGCATCTTCTTCTTTGTCCAGCCTAGTGTGGTTTGGGCTAACCGGTTGTTGTAGCACCTTCCCTCAGTCACCGGAATCAGCTGCCCAGGGAAGTGGTGGAGTCACCATCTCTGAATGTGTTTAAGAATCAATTAGATGTGGTGTGAGGGATATATTGTAGGGGAGAACTCTGTAGAGTAGGGCTGATGGTTGGACTCGATGATCCCAAGGATCCCTTCCAACCTGAATGATTCTATGATTCCTTCAGCCAAGGGCAATGTCCTCAGCACAGAGGCATTTCTGGGCATAGACAGAGACATTAGATTTTTGACTCCCATGTTCCTGAAGTTACTTGCTGCTGATTTCCGGGGGCTGCAATTCTGAACACCAGTGCCTGAAGTGAGATTTAAATGCAATGTTGGTAATACAAGATCTGCACAGGCAACCAGTGAGCCATTCACAGAGTGAGATGGGACTGAGGAGGCAGTGCCTACGCTGCATGCACTGTACACAGTGTAGCTCTAGACTGGTAAACTGGCCTGAACACCAATTGTACGTGTGCTCCAGAGATCACCTTCAAGTTTAGTTTTATCTGAAGGGCACACAGCTCACACATTCTGAGATTGCAAATTGAAACTAAGACTGGTAAGTGGGTACAATTTGGAGATTAGCCTCAAAACTTAACCCCTTATTTGGACTAAAAGTTAAATAAGTGTACAATAAATACTTTATTTTTGTCTCCCATTGCTTTTGGAAGAACTTAAGGGCCCTTTTGTTGCAGAAGTGCAATTGTGGCACATGATCCCTAGGCTCATAGTGAGTTCACACCAATGCCTGGGTTTGTGTGATAGCTGATGTTGCTGCCTTGCTTGTTAAGAAACACATTTTCATTTCACAAATGATTTCCTTTTGGCCTGGGTTCAGTTTGCTTGTTTAAGAACATATGGACTAATTAGGTAGAAATATGCAAGTGATAAAGAAAAAAACTTTATCACTTCTTTTTTCCCCATCTTTCTCTCCTGCACTACACCCCTGAAAAGCCTTTTGTCTTCTCAGCAAATTTTATTTTATTTTTGCCTCTAACTGATCGGTGCATTAAGTTTGGTATTGGCCAAATAAGGAATGATTTACCTTAGGATATTTTGCATTTTGTTTTGAGGATTAGACCCTTTTCCTAATCTGCACCAGCTGGTAGATGTCAGCTTTACAACCAGTCATTTTCTCAGTCATTTCTAGTGAAATAAACTTTTCCATGGCATCTCCTTTATTTGGGGTTTATTTTCCTACTACCATATAAAGTAGAAACATGTAAGTCAAAATAACATGAGACCAGATCCTACTTCTACTTTATTAACTTGTTTTTGCAAAAGGAGTCATTTTACTCTCTCTGTAAATAGTTGGCAGACAAATATTGTTCTGGATGAAAAAGAACAATTTCTAGTAATTGGGATAAAAAAATAGACTATTTCAAAGCATTCCCAAACTGTATTGGTAAGTCCCATTGTTTTAAATCAAAACAAACCAAAAAGCTTTTTCAGGGGCAACNTAAATCAAAACAAACCAAAAAGCTTTGTCAGGGGCAACTTTTGATCCCCAGATTGAGAAGTCTGCTACAGCTGGTCAGTGGTTCAGGTGCAAACTTCTCATGTAATCTGCAAGAATGCAGGTGTTTAATTGTAGTTACTGGGCTCCAC
>VZTM01029325.1:35635-73153 GCA_013400555.1 Jacana jacana | reverse complement strand
CATTTTTCATCTTGGGCATTCATGAACATATATGAAACCTAACCATTTCAGCCTGGAATTTTTGGACTTTGGCAAGGGACGGGTACCTGTCTCCCAAGGCAGAATACCTCTGGAATGTATCTAATTTTCAGATGCCAATAGAAAGCATAGAAGGACAGTATTCTGCTTCTGATAATGTCAGAAGAGGATGCTTTCTAGGATGAGCACATGAGACTGGCTTCTTTCTACGATCCTTTCCCATTATACTCTCCTGGAATCTACAACTGTTGTGTTAGAGTTGTTAAAGAGTGCACCCCTGACTAGTCCTTTCAGTACCCCTTAACGGATATCTGTTGTCTATAAATTTATCTAACCTCATTTAAATCCTGCTGATACTGCCTGCTTCCACAGCCTCTGTGGTCTGCTATGTAAAAAAAACCCAAAATCCAAAAAAACCCACCCCTTATTTTATTCAGTTTAAACTTAACTCCTACAGTTCAACCCAGGTTTAGTATGTGAAATTTGGTAAATAGCAGTTCTGCATTTAGTTTATCTATTGCCTTCATTATTTTGCAAACCTTGGTCATATCCCCTCTCCTGCCTATCCTCACCAACCTGAAAAGTCTCAGGCTCCACTCCTAATAAAGCAACTACTCCTCACCTTACACCACTTTAAGTGTCCTTTTCCATACTGTCTTCAGCTCCACTTTGAGATGCAGAGAACAGAATGACATACAGGATGCAGTGTGTGGCACAGCAGATCTTTTGTATAACGTGAAGGACATCCTTTCTGACTTGTCTGCAGCACCCACCCTGGTGGTGACCAAGATTTTGCAATGTTTATGGCTGCCACTCCACTTTGAGCCAGTGATTCAGAAAACTGTCAACTCCGTTACTTTAAAAATCTCTTTCACTTGTTTTAATATCTGTTCTGAAGTCAGCACCATGTATACAGGGTTTAGATTCTTTTCATTTAGCTGCATTACTTTGTGGCTGTCTACACTGAAGCTTACCTGCCAACCTATATCCCCTAGGTGGACTTGCTTTCTACAGACCAGGAAATGTTTATTCCAGGACACTGATGATGGTGTTGCTAAACAGAGTTCCCATGCTGATCTCTGGGAAACTCCACTGATGATTCTTCTTCGTTTAGAAAATTGACCGTTAACCCCTCTGTAAAGCACATATTCTTTAACCAGCTTGCAGTCCATAAAAGAGCCTTTCCACCACTTCCAGTAGCAATTTAGTTTATTTTATACGTAGGATCTTATTAAAGAATTAAATAAAATACAAAACAAAAAAAACTCCACCCAAATATATTATGTAGACAGATTCTTTTTGTCCAGGCACCTGCTGACATGGTTCAAATAGCAGCAGATTAACGTTGTGAGATTTCACTTTACAGAAGTGGTGCTGACTCTTTTCTCAGCAGTCCATGTTCATCTGAGCTCTCAGTGATCTTATTCTCTATTATAAACAGTACCATCTTAACAGCAATGGAAGCTAGAATCACAGGTCCAGTCTGTAACTCTCAGGATCTCCTCTAGTGCCATTTCTGTAGGTGGGGTTTACATTGTTCACCCACCTGTACATTTGCACAATTACCCTTTGTAAAAATAGGTTTCATGACTTGGCCAGCCTCTCTACAATTTCACATTTGAACAAATGAAATATGTGCTGGAGGAGGGTCAATTAAGTATTGTACCTGGCTAGATACTCAGCTTTGCATATACAGTGTGTTTCTCAAGAAGCACACATAGTGCACATCCTGCGCGCCTTAGAGTCTCTGTGTAAAGCTGATATTGCCTTTGGCAACTACAGAATGTCTCTCACTCTCAGCTTCCAGGAGAATGGAAGATGCTAAAACACTCATGCTGTTCTTTACCTTGTACTTGCTGTTTCACTCAGTATGTCAGTTCTTGAAGTGTGCAAGGCGTATGTTGGTGGCTGCATGTCACTCTTGCTGTCTTGGAGTCTGGAGACACATACTTTAGATACGTGACATATGCTAAAAGTGAACTGTTAATATTTGAAAAGGATTTCTATGGCTTAACATCAACTTTGTGAGTGTTAGCCCTCCAGCTTCTCATACCTAATTCTGTTTGTGCCCCCTGACTGGTTAACTCTGTGCTCTTATGGGCCTCACAGTACGTGGATTTTGCAACAAGCATGAATTTAATCAGTTGCTTATCAACCTTTCCTTCGAGCTCTGCTTTGTGAGGATGAATTGACAAATCCAAAATGTTTCCATCCTCTGGCCTACTGTGTATTCTTTCATCTTTCATCTGCTTATTTTCCTCTCACCGTTTAATTTTTTTAATTCTTATTTAATTCTCTTGTCCTTATTTCCCCTCTCTTCTCTATTTAAATAACATCTTTTAATGCATTTATTGACTCTTTCCTGTTTGATTCTTTTTTTCTCTCTGTCTTTCACTCTTTCCTTTCTCCAACTCATTTATTCAGTCCCTCAGAGTTTGGCAAGCTGATACTTCCGGAACAAAGCGCATTCATAACTTGGCTCAGAAGGACTTTAGCCTTACATGGTCAAGGGGTGATGGGTTAGAACTATCTAGCACACAAGGATACAGTCCAATTTATTGTTAATAGATCAAAAATCTGGATATCATCTCTTCAGATATTCTAAACTAAGCTTTGTTTGGAATGGATAGTTCAATGGCATTTATATCAGTGATGAATTTACCCCTTAAAATACTCTTTACTGAATGCCAGTTGTGTTGTGCTTTTTGTCCACTCGGGCAAGTAAGAAGTCTGAATAATTATATAACGTCTGTATCACAATGAAAATCATTTTCTACAGGTACTGCACATACCAATTCAGACTTATTAATCAAGCCTCAATAAAGATCATATAACTCCTCACTAGCACGAATGTACTTGAACAGAGAGTCATTTAAGCTCATTTAAAGTGTGGTAACTAGGCTTTTTACTTCATCAAACAGAACTTCAAAACAAATGAGCAGTGTAGTAGGAAGGACATACCAGTTGTCTGCGATCTTTTATCTGGGAGGAGGGAAAATACCTGGTTTGCATGTAGAAATAACATTGTAGCTGTGATGATTCAGAGGTTATAAATGAAGTAAGGTTTGCACGGCTATGTGGCTAGTTTGATTAAACTTACTAAGATAGCTTGGGGAAAAAAAAAGAAAAAAAGACAAATTTGATGAGTACTTTAGGGTGATTTAGAACAACTTACATAGAGGCTGAGTATGATCCAGTTCTGTTTTTGTTCAGTCACATGAAGCATGTTCTTTTCCAGTTTTGGTGGGAGATGAATAGATGAAGTTTTTTGCATGTTCTCTTTTGCATATAACGTCATTGCAATAGTCTGATAATCAGGGTTATGCATAACATATTTTCTGAGGATGATGTCATATTTCATAAGCTTCCAACAGAGATGATACAATCATTTCACAGAGAGAATAATATGATGTAATTGCCAGCAACACCACATGGATCAGTGGCCCAGCAGGTTACATTCAATTAAAATTTCATATGGTGCTAATATGTCTTTTTTTAGGTGTTTCTGTATCTGAAGATATCACAGTGAGTACATTTTTTTTTTATTTCCAGATGGTTTATTCCAAATCTGATTTTTTTGTTTGTTTTTTTAAATAGAGTCATTAAAAATGTCATCATACTTTTCTACTTTGGGGGTTTCTACTGACTTTAGCTGCTTTATAACCCTATACTACTTGGATTTGTGTGGCAAAGGTGCAGTAGTAGAGGAGCCACAGAGCTGGCTTCTGTGAAAAGTGCTAGAAGCTTCCCCTACATCTGATAGAGTAAATGCCAGACAACTCCAAGATGGACCTGCCGCTGGCCAAGGCTGAGCCCAGCAGCAATGGTGGTAGCACCTCTGGAATAACATAATTAAGAAGGGGAAAAAAAATGGAGCGACAACAGCCAGAGGAGAGAAGTGAGAATGTATGAGAGAAACAACTCTGCAGACAAGCAGGTCAGCAAAGAAGGAGGGGGAGGAGGTGCTTCAGGCATTGGAGCAGACATTCCCCTGCAGCCCATGGGGAAGACCATGGTGAGGGAGGCTAGTCTCCTGCAGTCCATGGAGGTTAGTGGTGGAGTAGATACCCACTTGCAGCCCATGGAGAACCCCATTCCAGAGCAGGTGGGTGCCTGAAGGAGGCAGTGACCCTGTGGGAAGGTGGAACAAGCTTCTGTCAGGACCTGTGGAGAGAAGAGCCCACGCTCCATGCTAGAGCAGGTTTGCTGGCAGGACTTGTGACCACATGGGAGACCCATGCTGTGGCAGTCTGTTCCAGAAGGACTGCACCTGTGAAAAGGGCCCATCCTCAAGCAGTTTCTGAGGAACTGTACCCAATGTGAGGACTCATATTGGAAGAGTTTGTGGAGGACTACTTCCCATGGGAGGAACCTCACACTGGAACAAGGGAAGTCCTCCCCCTGAGAAAGAAGTGGCAGCAGAGACAACGTGTAATGAACTGACAGCAACCATCATTCCCTGACCTCCTGTGCTGCTTTTGGGGAGAAAGTAGAGAATGTGGGAGTGAAGTTGAGCCTGGAAAGAAGGGAGAGGTGGGGGGAAGGTGTCTTAGTATTTAGGTTTTATTTCTCATTGCACTACTCTGAATTGATGGGTAATAAAATTCAACACATTTCCCCAAATTAAGCCTATTTGGGCTGTGATAATAACTGGTGAATGATCTTCCTGTCCTTATCACAACCAGCAAGCCTTTCATTACATTTTCTCTCCCCTGTTCAACTGAGGAGGAGGAGTGATAGAATGGCTTTGATGGGCACCTGGTGTCCAACCAGGGTCAACTCACCACAATGTCCTAATATTTTTTAACTTCAGGAATTTCTACCTGCTTTCCCCACTTTATAACATCATATAACATTATAAATATCCTAGGCATAAAAATACATGAGGATTTTTTCCCTCTATTTTCCCAGTTGTTAACGGAATGTTTGGCTTTTCCTCAGTTATATTTTTTCTACTGATCAATCTAATAGTAAAGCATGGGCATCTATTTTGAAGAGTGAAATCCTTTAAAGTATTTGAAGGATAGAAAAGAAACCTAGATACTGAACTGATAAATATGTAGCCCACCTTCTATATTCTATATTCTATATAGCCCACTAATATTCCCCTTCTACTGTGTTGTGTCTCTTATGTTCCAGAAGGCTGCATTATTTTGGTTTCATAATGTAATTTTGGTAGGGACACAATTCCAAAACAGAGTGACATGAACACATAAGAAAAGTATAACCCATTCAATTCTTTAGAAAAACACATTCTGAAATGGAAAGGTACCCTACCAGGAATACCAAAGGCCCTCCTGGAAAATGGTGTCTTCCTACAGGTTTCCAAGTCATTCTGTCAGCAAACAAATAACATTTCTAGACCTTGTGAAGACAAACTATTGCAAATGTTAGTCTACCTTAGCTTCAATGTGGTATCAGGAGATCCAAAGTATGAGGAGAGCATAGAAATTAATCACAGAAAAACCATATAAACGCTTTTTGGATGAATGTTTTCTAAAACAGAGACAGAAAAGGCATAGTGGCACTCCTAAGGTTCTCAGCTAGGTGTGACATTAGTTTTCCTCTTTTTGTGTTCAAGTTTCTTTTCTATTGATAAAAGATTAGATTTTGTAGAAGATGGGCATTGGTAAAATGACATGATTTTTTTTTCCAGATATTTTTGTATTTATTTCTTAACTCTGGAAATTTTATTTTAAAATGGATAGTGGATGCTTGATGTCTGACCGGGGTGGGGGGGTAAGTATAGAAAGATACAGTATTATTTGGAAAAAGATTTCAGTAATACTGAAGGATCTTTCAGCTGGAAGAAATGGGAGGACATGCCAATTATTTCTTTGCTATCTTTGTAAATCCCGTCTGTCCATTTATTTTTCAAGGAAAAAAGGGAATCCATCGTAGGAGCCTACCTGGGCTTAGTGATATAATTATTAATTGTGGTCTCAGCAGGTTCAGCATTCATCTGGAGAGAAAACATTTTCATCCTTAGTCTGCTTGATCTGAAATATCAGACAGTGCCCTGTCCTGTCACCACTAGTCAGTTTTGTGAGTGCATGGCTCAGCGAAACTATCTTTCCATTTTATTAAACTTTTTATTGCTTAATTATCCCAGAACCTCTCACCTATTGTTCTTTTTCTAAGTTTTGGGTTAATTCAGTGCTCATGAATGTGAAAAGCTATAAATACTTCTCTGTGCCAGGTATGGGGCAAATAGATACCATGAAAACATCTCCATGCATCTCTGTTAATGCATGGCTGTTCTGTTCCATTGACTTCCTTTTATCAATTAGACACTGCTAACTAGTAACTAGACGCAGGAAGTAAACAAACATAAGGCTACCTCATTATTCCCTGGCTCAGTTTTACTGAGGCTAATTGCTCTTTCAAGTCTTTAACAATTTTGCCTGGATAAAGATTGGGTTAAGTAAGATTCGATCTTCTGGAACTAAGAATAATGGAAGTAAAATTACTTCCACATGCAAACTAAGTAGAGATTGAATTCAGACTTTTACAAAATTGTGGTGGAACTTTTAATTTCCAGTCCTTCCTTCCAGTCTTGTCTCATGAAGGACTGCTGAACAAATTCAGTTCTGATCCCTCATTACAGATTCTTTGTATGTTGCACTCCTCTTTGTAGGTACATTCGGAGGACACCAACACATCTCTGTACATGTTGAATTGCACTGATCTGTTCTTTTTGCCCTCCTGTCTTTCTTTGGCTCTTTGCCCCCTTCTCCACCTGTCTTTCTCACCTATTTTCATGTTTCCAAGCTGCCCTGTTTCTGAGATTATGCAAACAAAAATATAAATCGCTTAGGCTCTTTCTCTGAGATGATTGCTGTTGTGATCCTCTGCTATTCTTCTTAAGGGTCCAAACAGCAGAGACATAGAACACAAAAATTATATTTCACATTCAGCATGTGATCTCTAAAGCCCACCCAGCACAAGTACCCTCATCTTTGATCACATGCTGAATGTGAAAAGTCTATTTCAAAACCCTCCTGGACAAGTTTCTGCGCAAGCTGCTCTAGGAGAATCTATAAAGCAGGAAAACTTGCTTTGGCAAGGGATTTGGACTAGATTATCTCCAGAGGTCCTTCCAACCCCATATCATTCTGTGATATGCTGCTGTTCTTTTTCTTAATGTAATGAGAAATCCATCCATGGGCATCCATCAGTAGATCTGCTCTCCAGAACCCCTGTCTCTTAGTCTTCCCCTAACAGACATCTTCCTGTTAGATCATGTGCGCATGACAATATATCTCCCAAATTCTATAGCCCTCATTAAAGCTTCAACTGCAATGGCTAATGCCAATACCCATTTGTCTAGCAAGTCAATTTACCATAAGCATGGGAATAATAGTGTTTTTTTATTTTCTTGCTCTACAGTGATACGCAGTCTGAGTACACAATCTGGTTCCAGTTTGGTGTACCGGTGTGTACAACTTTCTGTAAAGTCTCCTTAGATAACACATGCACTCCCTGAGCCCTAAGATTACTGTCCAGTACATATTGCTCATGTATCTTGGGGTGTGAGAATGGGATACTTGTTTGGCAGGAGTTCATACTGTAAAGTATATAAATCAAAGGTTTTGATGAAGTGCTCCTTGCTTTGCCAATCAACTCTAAATGCAAAATGCCATAGGTGGACACAACCAGGCCCATTAAAATACAGATGAAAGGGTTTGGGGTTTTTTTCTTACTTACAGAAAGGGAAAGATTGGTTTTCAGCTTCTATTTGGATACATTGGGAAGATACAAACATTCTTCTGGTCAGGTTATATATGTATTTAAAAGACATAGATCACATTACTGGATATAAGGAAATTCCAAAGATATAGCAATTAAAAATTAATTTAAAAACAAAAATATAGGGGAAAAGTGGAAAAGTGCTCTTTTTTTAAAAAAAGTACTGTCATCAGAAGCACAAGTTGTAAAGAAACTCAATTTACAAAGTGTTGTCAGTCCAAAGCATTTTGGAACAAAATGTTAATCCAGCTATCCTAGTGTCCACAATATCATCCTAATATTCAAACTGTATTTACTATTTGGTAAACTGGCTCAGTTATACTCAGATGCGAAGTAGCTTTGACATCCATGTTTCAAAATTCCTTCTCTGATTTCATACATTTGTCTGAGTTGGTTAAACAACATTGGGACGAGTTTGCCACTTTTCACTTGTGGACATATTTACTCAAAAGTAGATTAATTTCCTTATTTGTTATTCATCTCCGATTGCTCACATTTAGGTGGTCACAGTCCTTTATGAAGTAGATGGTTTTACTGGATAACTGTCTTCATCAGTATATCTTTATGATATTTCTGGATATGAATGTGCTGCTTCACTATTTTTGCCCATTCAGGCAGTCACCATCCATTAGCTTGGACAGAGCTGGACAGTAACCATTGTTGTTTTAGAGACTGATGGTTAAACAAATGCTTTAAAATGCAATTCATTTCTTTCCACATTGAGTAGAGAATTATCCTGTCCATTTCTTTCGTATTTTGATCCCATGGAAACTTTTGTGTTCATTTAGAGAGCCCTCCTTGTCCATGGCCTGTTCACTCAGTTGTAGTGAATTTCTTCTTTAATAATAAGAAATAAAAATGGCTTACTCCAGAGCAAGGGGCAAGAACAGAAATTAGAGAACCGTAAGGATGTTGTATTCCATTTGATTTTTATGATAGAGTCTCTGATTTCTTTGGGGGTGATTGCTCAATTTATACTTCTACAAGAGCCAAAATCAAGTGATTACTTTGAAAATATGTCTTGACAGACATGGCTGTGCAAAATGCAGTCTCCATCATTTCCTCACACCTATTATCTGTACTTTGTTCTCTTTAGAAGAAAAAAAAAGAAAAAAGCTATCTTCCGTTAAGGTAATGATATTTTTTACCTCTGATCTTTTTTTCAAGCAGAGACCAAGAAATAGAAAATGGATCTATCTGTAGTTACAGACCTCCACCTCATGAAGCTGAATAATACAGAGCGGTGCATATGGTATGAAATTTTCTAGTCCAGCCTGAACATAACAGCTAGTAGAAGTCACTTAACAACTTCTGAGATGTTTCTGAAGTTTCTTTAAATAGTTTTATTTTTTGGTTAAAAATATCAATTTTAATAGTGCTTCCTTCTTTTATTGCAACATACTCTTCTTTAAAGCCTTATTGTTAGCATCTTGTTGGTATTTTCTGGTCATGGAACTAATTACAAGATAGAGGTATTCTTCCTTCATTCAATAACTTGCAAGAAAAAGTGATTTAAAGAGAGACACTTAGCATAGAAAACTCATAAACTTCCACCTAAATAAGCAGTTAGAGAACAGCAGATGGTCTCAGATTGCATTGGTAAATGGTGCAGTGTTATAGACCAATCAATACAGTTAATGCTAATTGCAATGCACTTTTGTCAAAATGATGCTTTTTCTTAAAGTTAATTTCTGATTTATATCATTTTCCATAGACTAATTCTGCAAACCTGTTGTCTTTTGCATTTAACGCCTGCTAATGGAAGGCTGGATTCATTTGGGTATTAATCTGGCTTAAGTACATTAAAACAGACTTTGACATGCGTGATGGAGAAGTATATCAGATATTTACAGGAGACTTGTTTTTTTTTGTTTTAGCATGATACTGCATTAAGTTACTTGGCTTGGTATAAACCAAGCAATGTTTACAAACTTTCAAAGTTCTTGAAATTCTAATCTCATGCACTTGTACAGTCACATAATGCTGTTGGCTTTGGAAGCTTAACTGTTGAATTAGAAAGCAAATTGGATTTTTTGCTATAGAAAATCGCTTGAATTTTTTGCCATTTGATTTCTGAAATGCTTTAATTTAAAATATGTGTTTCTAATGTGTTGTTTTAGCTTTCTCATAAGATCTTTGGGACAGAAGCAGTGCTGTGTTTTCATTGTGTACAGTACCTGGGAGAGCTGAGCATTTTTCAACATGGGAGTGCTGCCGCAATATCAATTGTAGCTGTTCTGTGAAGTAAAATGGTTGCTTATTAAATAGGTCAGTTTATCCCATTCTGCTCTTCTTGGTGTCTTAAATGCCATTTTGTAGGCCAGTTTTTGTTCATAATACAATACAGTACAAAATGTAGTAATATTATAAAGGGGCTCACACAAAAGACAAAAAAAAAAAGGCAAAATAATTCCCAAGACAACTGTGATAATGCAAGCAAAATGTAATTAACTCATTGGAAATATTAAAGGCATATTATGCTTATGAAGTATCAATATTTTCCTTCATCCACAACACTGAATGTATACGTATGCAGCATATAAAGAAAGTGAGTTTCTCATCTCAGTTGCACAAATTTAAAAGAAACCCAAATGCAGTTAGTCTGGACCTATACCAGTCTAACGCTTAGCCCATTGATTTAGCACACCTGTATTTTATAATCACACTTTTATATACATCTGCTCAGGGAGCTCTCCCACTATTAAAGTCTAGTATTTCACAATCTGTATAGCAGTACATTTATTTTTCTTCTGATAAATACTTGTTCAGAACACTTCCTTTTCTGTCCTTTTTTCTTGGAAGAAAATAGTATTATGCAAGTGCCAACATCCATACAGTGGTGACAGAAATAGAGAACATTGCTCTGACTTCAACATGCTCCCTGAAAAAAGAACTGAAAATATTCTCTTTGTGAGACTGCCAGCCTGACTTCTTACTGTACCTTGTGCAAATACTGGCTCTGACCAAGGAAGGCCCTTTCTCATACCCCCATCATCAGTTTGAAATCATCTCATTAGCCTAATGAGAGCAAAGATGGGCAAGAGTTAACAGAGCTGATCTGATCACCAGGCATTAGAGTTGCTCTTGCCTGGGCAGTGGTGGACAAATACAGATTGTCTACTGACAGGCAGGTCATCTCCGGATTTCAAGATGAAGGAAAAGAAAGGTTCAGTTCAAATTTTCACCTGACTTTTTAACACTGTGGCTCTCTGTGTTCCCTTCTGAAATCTCTTTTAATACATTCTGATACTATTTAGATTAAAAATGTCATTCACATTTGGATACAGCTAAACCTCCAGTGTCCCTTTCTGCCGGTGTTCAGTTATCATAAACATGGCTGTATTGACTAGTATGAAATAAGACTTTCTTATATTACTAGGATTATTGTTAAAATGACCCTCTGCTATTACTGGAAATGCTTGCCTTTGAAGTACTGAGAGATACAGTATAAAAGTTTCCGAATAGTTGAAATCTACAATACATGAATAGGTAATTTTTCTCTCTCTTGGTCTAGACCAGATGTTTTAAGCCAGAGAAGGGCTATTTCATCCCACACCAGGGCTTCCAGGCAGGCAAAGATTTGGGGAATGACAGATGTTGAGTGAGGCACAATAATCCTGAGACAGTGCATGCTTGGAAAGCTTCCAGTATAGTCTTACTTTTTTTTAAAGCATGAGTTCATCAAACTTGAGACCCAGACTACACAGATCTTCCTTCTCTCTCAGCCAGTTCTTCTTTTTTGCCAAAGCAGTGACTGGGCACCAGACTGCCCGTTAGCCTCCTGCCACTGAGGAACACAGTGTGAAACTCTTATGTCTCCCTGACGTGGCCTCTGACAGCAGAGAGGAATGAGTACGCCTGACCCTCTCTACCTCCCTGCAAGGAGAGACACCGATGCTGGAAGGGGAGGTAGGGAAGGAGCTGAGGATGAAAACTTGACCCAAGTCCTCTATGTTTGAAAGGCTTTGCTGAAAATCTGGGTGGGTCTGGGAGGGAGGAGATTAAGGGCCATGTTTGAAAAATGGGGTCAGAACTGCATCTACAAAACTGACTCTTCTTTCATTTCTTTTTTTTTTTTTTTTAATTTTATTTTATTACTTCAGGCCTGATTTTACTGAAGGTGAGGAGGCAAAGGTGGTTGTAGTGCCCTTGCTTACAGACTGTGTTATCAGTTATACAGCTGTACGCCCATCCACATTCTGCCAGACCCATATTTTCTCCCTTACTCAGTTTCAAAACTAGTGACTCAAAGGCACAGATCAAAACACATTACAGATCTGTTGATTCCAGTGTCAGTTTTCGCATTGCTGGTAAGTAAGTTAGTTATTCGCAGGTCACTCTATACTAGTATATTCCTATGTAAAGTATATACTTCCCATGAACTTTTCTGGACTGGGGTTGGATCCTGTGCACACCTCCTTGAAGTCAGAGAGACAATGAATCAAGAGCTTATAATTTCCTAATAACAAAGTTGATTTATCTGCTTTTCCTCAAGAAGATACTTTCCAAAGCATTTCAGAGATTAAATTAATCTAAAAATGATAGCATGTAATAGAGGATTACACTATCTCAGTGATGTAACTTCACAGCAGTCATTTCTTTTCAGACTCTAGGATTTTTCAAAAACCCTGAAATGTCTGCATTTTAAAATAGTTTTCTGAAAGGCATAAAGCAAACACACAGGACATCAGTAGCTTTAAATCTTCATATGAATCTTTGTCTACTGTCTGATCATGGAAGTATGTGACAAGCTGCTTCATTTTTGCCCAAGTAATTAAATATTATTTCAGCTTTTTTGAGCTCAACCTTATGATAGAGGATTGTATCCGGAAGAGAGCCTGTATGGGAGCCTGTCAGAGATGCTTTGCTTTCTTCAAGAATATACAAGCACTCAGTTCACAGAAGCATGCTAACTAACCCTTTTTACCCAGCAGCAGCTTGTTACAGAGAAGTTTTACCCACAGTGCAGAAGCACTCACATGGTGCTCAAACCTGCTACTGTTCCTATTCTGGCCAAACTGGCCCATGGCTGCAAAAATCCTCATGAAGATATTCTCTACGAAGGTTCCCTGAGGAAAGTAGGTAGGGAGACTTTTGACAGCGTCAGCCTTCTCTATTGTTCCTTCACGGATATATGTGTCTCTCACAGTTGGAATTTTTGAGTTCAGAAATAAAGTAATAGTAGGAGAAACTGATGTTAATCTCCATAGGCCCCATTAGCTCAACAACTTGCTTAGTCTCTAATGTGTGATAGCAGGGTGCAAGAGAGGTTGCTATAGTGTCAGCCTGGCTTCCTGTGTATCATTTAGTCTTATCAGCTATGCAGAAATGCCAACATAACTCAAAAGTAATTGTTGTGCTGTGATAATCAGAATTGCTGCACTTTGTCAGCTCATTAGGAAGGCAAATATATCTCATTTACAAAGGAACTTTTTGGCTGATGATTAAAGTACAGGACTGGAAGTCAGTTACCTAAGTTCATGTTTCCATCTCTGTAGTGTTGGGGGGGCAAGGGTGGGAGGGGGGCCTTATACGTCTTTTTATTTTTTTATGTTTCTTTATTTCTGTCAAAACTTTGATTAACCATACTGTGCCTCAGTTTCCTTTCAGGTACCAGAAAGATAATATGTTGGAAGTATTTTATCAACAAATTTAAAGTTTTTCAGGTACTTTGAGGTGTTTAGATAAAAGGGTCTCTTGAAGTGCAAATTACAGAGGCAAGCATGGCTGAGGTGGAAATGCCTTATTCCTATTTTGGTGTCAGCAGCTGCCAATCTTTTAACTGATTTTTTTGTGAAAGCCTGTCTGGCAGCACTGGCTAATATTCTGTTTCATTTCATTTATGGGGACAGAGCCTTGTTTTGCTAGGAAGCCATTGATTTGTTTCCTTTTCCCCACTGGAAATTTTATTTTTATGGAGTGTTTAAAGAAGTCTATAAGTGGAAGTTATAACACATATTGTATCTACGCAGTAGTGGTATTTATCGCAGTGATTAAGCTGCATAGAGACAAATTTCACTAGTGAATGTTTAAACTCTAATGTTTAAAGACACTAAGGTTATAACTATCCTTCAGTCAAAGGTCAATGTCTGTAAAGATGACCGCAAGACCTACAGTTAAGGTGCTTGTCCCTCCTGAGCCATCCCCTTTCTCAGGTCATCAGCTCTCACTTTTGTGGGAACCTCTTTTTCCTTTTACAAGAGAGGTTTAGGGAGGATGTTGTTCAGCGATTCCCTCTTTTGGACTCAGCCATCTTGAGTTCAGCTAGCTCTTTGCAGCTCTGCACACACATTGCAGGAACAAGAGGAAAAGAACCAGGGTAATCAGATACTTCACATCATCCTCTGCCCTCTGGCTTCTGTTTAATGGGTAGTTTCCATTGGCTTTACCCCAACACAAATGAAAAAGTATATACCTACAATAACTTTCAGAGAACTGAAAAAGGCAGATATTTTAAGGGGAAGGTCTTTATTAGGCTTCATGAATGAACTCTTCATTTTTAGAGCTTACACAGCATTAGATGGAAAATAGTCTTTATCAACCAAAAGGGATTTCACACCAGGGCAGATGATATGCAAATTAGTCTTAGCATGTTTTATCAGAGGCTTTTTCATCATTTCTGGATGATGTTGGGAAAGGTTGGCAACTGGGGAAAGCTATTAATCTTGCATTGTTTTCACTGTACCATATCTATTTCTGAAAAATTGCCTTTGATTTAGGTGCATTACTTTGAAGAAATAATTACAATTTATTAAGCAGAACCTTTTCAGCAATCCACAGTGTTGAGCATTTAAGTGTGCGTGTTTGTGTGTACCCGTGTGTACCCGTAGAGTCTTCTAGCTACAAAACAAACATGTTTATAGATTCTGCAGGGATGAGTTCAACTATGTGGACTGTATGTGCATTCTAGCCTGTAGGTGCCCAGCCTGTAGCACTAAGTCAGTAGTCTGTCCTACAAGTTCATTTTCATATTTGAAAGGCGATAAGTAGTATTTACAGATTTAACTTTAAGCTGTTCATTGAATATCACTGTCTATAATAATTACCATCAGTAGCAACATATCACAGAACACAACTAGTGATTTCCTACTAATTAACAAAAAACCTTGCCCTCTTTTGTACTCCTAGAATTTGTCAGAGGTGGTCAGTTCTCAGAAATCTGCCTTAACCTCTAAAAATGAGGGACACTAGGAGTCCAAGAACCTTTGGAAATCACTGTATCTCAAAGCAAGCAAGGACAAAAGTAGCAGCTACTATCTACAGGCAGAGATAAGGAAGCCTGGTTTCCAAAGGAATTAGGTCTTCCAGTTGACTTGTTTGATCTAATTCAGGTGAAGCTTTTTGCTTGTGGGAACCTTCTTAACATGCTTTTTTTTTTCACTGCAGAAATTTGTTGTTGTTGAGTAATTTCTGCAGCTTCTCCCTTGGAGGAGAGGGAACAGTCATGGAGATCCTTCTTTACTTATTTACTTTTGAAAGTAAGACTTTGTTGAAATACATCTCTCTATTCAAAAGATTGTAAGGAGAAGGACAGAAAGATGTGTGTCTATACCTGCACACATTTTGATCCTAAACATCCTGTAATCTAAGGAATCCAGCCTAAATATTTAATCTGCAGCATTAACAAAATGTGTTCTAAAGCAACAAGGTTGATTTGATGGGAATATGCTTAACATGTCCCTTGCAATCTCTGCTGAAAAGCTTTAAATTGGTATGGATAGGAAGCACTTCCACCTCCCATTGTTCTTCCTTGCCTTAAGAGCACACAAGAGCATAGAACAGAAGATTTGGTCAAGTTCTCCCATTTTACCAGGCCTTGTTCAGAGCCAAAAAGTGAAAGAGCCTGTTGTTATTCTGTTTTGCTTTGGAAAAGTCTTGTAGGGAAAGTCAGCACTGTTATGAAATTCATTATAATCACAAGTGTCAGTGCGTGTGGAGTAGCTGTGGAAACTGTTGAGTCCTCTAGGGGATGTTTATTTCAGTTGTTTCATTTGTTCTAGCTATTTAGATTGTCCCTTGTCTGGATTTCTTTCTCTATTTGCAGCACCTTCAAAGCAAATATATATCTCAGAGTCTGAACAGCTGACAGCTCTCTTGGGCTTAACAGAAGAAACATATTTTTCTCTCCCCAGCCCCCACCCTATGAATAACTTAAATGCAGTGATACGCTCTCTTGGGCTTTCAAGTTTCTAACTATATATAAACAAAGCAGATGCAAGTTCTTTAGAGCAGGGTGCCTGTCATTTTGCATTTGTCTGTAAAGCACCTTAGTATTTATCTTTGGAATTAAACAAACCATTGAGTCTTATAGCTGATAAAGCACAGCAAATAATAATGATTAATCAAAAAAATTGTAATCTTCAGTCTAGCTTTAAGAAATATCTCCAGCTGTCTCAGGATTACTAAAACCTGTTTCTTCTTTCCATGTAAATGAGTTGTTTACAGATGCTAAATTTAAATCACCCATTATTTTCATACCATTTTTGTAGGGTTTTTTTAGAGTGATCCTAGGTATTCTTGTAACCCCAGTGAGTAGGTGGATTTTTCTTTTTAGTCAGTGAGATATTTATTTTAGCAGTGTGTTCTGACACCTTTCTGGGATTCATAGGATTTTATGTATAGTTATACTCTTCAGTTACAAGGATTTTCTTGAGGACATCTCTCTTCAGGCAATAAATACAGTCCTTCAATGTTACCTTACCAGCTCCTGAAAGTATTAGGAAAGAATGCTGCCAGATCTTTATCTTTACCAAGCTGTTACATGACCATTTTTCCCTCCAGTACATCAGCAAATAGTCATAAGGACTGCAAGATCCTGAAATTCATATAACTAAAAAGAGATTTTAGCTCAGTTTGTAAGGGACAGCTTGTTCTTGCTCTTATACTCTCTAATTAAAACACCATGTGCTTCTGAACATGAAAGTGATGTAAACAGAGACAAAATTTGCATTTATAAAACTTTAGCTGGGCATCATTTCCACCTTTTGCCTGACAGCTCCATATCACATGAGTATGTTCTTACAGGTGCATACATTAAAGTTATTCACGGTCCAGCATGTATCTGATAAGCTGAGAACAAGGCTATTTCTGCCAGTCCAAAACCTGAGGGTAAAACCAAATCTCTCAGTGACTGGTCCCAAACAACACCATATAACGTCAGGGTCACATCAAGCATCCTGGATGCACACAAGTCTATGGGACAGGATGGGTTACACCCAAGAGTGCTGAAAGAGTTGGTAGACATGCTTGCCAAGCCACTTTCCATTATTTTCCTTAGGTCATGGCTAACTGGGGAGGTCCTGATGGACTGGAGGGTAGTGAATGTAACGCCCATTTACAAGAAGGGCAAAAGGGAAGATCCAGAAAACTATAGACCTGTCAGTCTGACCTCAATACCAGGGAAGGTCATGGAACAGATTATTTTGAGTGTTATCACTAACTATGTAATGGACAACCACGGGATCAGGCCTAGTCAGCACAGATTTATGAAAGGCAGGTCCTGCCTGACGAACCTGATCTCTTTCTATGACAATATGATTTGGATGTTGGATGAGGGGAAAGCTGTGGATATTGTATACCTGGACTTTTGAAAAGCATTTGACACTGTCCCCCACCAAATTCTCATGGACAAGCTGACTGCTCATGGCCTGGATGAGCATATGATCTGCTGGATCGAGCACTGGCTGGAAGGATGTCCCAAAGAGCAGTGCTCAATGGAGTTAAATCCAGATGGCGGCCAGTCACAAGTGGTGTTCCTCAGGGCTCAGTATTGGGGCCATTTCTGTTTAATATCTTTTCTGATGATCTTGACAAGGATATAGAGAGCACCATCAGTAAGTCTGCAGATGACACTAAGTTAGGTGGGAGTGCTGATCTGCATGAGGGCAGGGATGCTCTACAGAGGGACTTGGATAGACTGGATCGATGGGCAAATGTTAATGGCATGGCCTTCAACGAGGCCAAGTGACAGGTCCTGCACTTGGGCCACAACAAGATTGCTACAGGCATGGGGAAGTATGGCTGGAGAGCTGTGGGGTAGAGAAGGACCTGGGGGTGCCGGTTGACAAGTGGCTAAATATGAACCAGCAGTGTGCCCAGGTGGCCAAGAAGGCCAATGGCATCTTGGCTTGTATAAGAAATGGTGTGACCAGCAGAAGTAGGGAGGTGATTGTCCCCCTGTACTCAGCACTGGTGAGGCCGTACCTTGAGTATTGTGTCCAGTTCTGGCACAATCTCAACACAGGAGAGATATTGAGGTGCTGGAGCGAGTGCAGAGAAGGGCAACAAAACTGGTGGAAGGCCTGGAGAATAAATCTTACGAGAAAAGATTGAGGGAGCTGGGAATGTTTAGTTTGAGGAAGAGGAGGCTGAGGGGAGACCTCATCACTCTCTGCAACTGCTTGAAAGGACATTGTAGAGAGGTTGGTGCTGGTCTCTTCTCACAGGTAATTAGCGATAGAACAAGAGGGAATGGCTGCAAGCTGCAACAGGATAAGTTTAGGCTGGACATTAGGAAAAAAAAATTCAGAGAACAAATGGTCAGGCACTGGAATGGGCTGCCCAGGGAAGTGGTGGAGTTGCCATCGCTGACTGTGTTTAAGAGTAGATTGGATGTGGTGTTGAGGGATATGATGTAGGGGAGAACTTTGTAGAGTAGGGCTGACAGTTGGACTTGATTCCAAGTGTCTCTTCAAACCTGAATTATTCTATGATTCTATGATTCAAGGGATAAATTTCAAATTTTATTTCCAGCTAGTAGATTCAAAATCTGCCTTGTAATGTATACAATTATTGAGATATTGTCTCTTTTGTTAGACATTTCTTCCAGACAGATGCAACTACTGTTTTAAGATACACAGCCCTCAAAAATGCAGTCCTTCTTTAAGTAAAATCAGGAAAGATTCCTCTGTTGGTTAAATGTCCAAGCCAGTCCTTAGGAGGAGAGGCAGGAATAGTCATAACTTCTCACTTATTGATAAATGCTGAGCAGCATAGCACATAGAGTATTCTCATCAATATGTCAAGCCATAAAGTTATTTATTTTGAATGTTTTTTTCTTAGCCAACTCCATTTTTAAGCAGAAGTTTTAATTTACTTTAATACCAGAGCTGATTGGTTTGTTGTTTATATTGAACACTATTTCATCCTGGTATCTGCCTTGACAAGTAAAAATGATTGCTATGAACTGGCCAGTTAACCTGCTTTAGAGAGATGAATGAGAAAATACATCCAAGTTTATCTGTTAACTTTCATTTTTCAAATATTAAAATCCCCTGAGTTAGATGACCCTAAGATAAAAAATCATCTAGAAATAAAAATGGAGATTGATACCCAAGGGCTTGTGCTTGTTGCTATTAAGTGAAGCTTGCCAGGTTCTGTCATGTTTAGAGCATTGCTTGACTGAAGTCTGCAAATTTGAATTAATCTGGACACACAGATTAAAAGAAGATGCTTATTTCTTTGCTGTTAGTGGCTGGCAAAGTGGGCTGCATTCCAGCATGTGAGTTGATTTCAACGATGTGACTTATCAAACACGGGTATTTAGGTATTTTTTTAAAGTTAATAATGTTTAATTTTCTACTTGAGAACAGTTTCCAAGCTGCTGTTCCCTGATCTAGCATGACAGGTAGGGTGTACAAGCTCCTACCTAAGCTTGTGACCTCTGTGCTTGCTGTCCAGGTGTGCATTGCCTATGGAATTCTTAGGCAAGACTATAGCTATTTATATAGTTGTGCAGTCCAGCAGCCCAAGGAGATCACGAGAACCCCACTGATGAACCTGGGAGTCACCACGTCCATCGCTCATCAGCTTGCCTTCCTCATGGTGGGACTATATGAGAATTCTTGTATCAAGCCCAGTCCTGTGCCCACTTCCCCTACGACCTCCTGTCAGCCCCAAGATGTGAGGCCCAATCAAGACAGCGTGGCAAAACGAGCTGAGATGTGCAGAGACTGAGTCTCACTCTCTTGCTCTCTCTCTCAGTATAGGACCTAGAGCCGCTCCCTAGGTTAAGTACCACTGATGGGGTCCCTAGCCCTTTCCACCACAGGGTTGTCTTTGTGAGACCAAGCTGAAGAAGCACAAGGTAGAAGCATGGCATGAAAGAAGAGTGGGATGATGAAGGGTCCAATGCTGTGTCTTGCTCCTTAGATCTCTTTTTATTCCTCAGGTTTTATTTGATTCCGTTAGCTGGGACTTTTGTGTGCGCTCAAGAAGAAAGGGAAGACATAGACTACAACATCTTAGATAGTGGCCTTTCCCAGAACCCCAAGGTGGCAAAATTGAGGTTTTCCTACAGAGCTGAGAAGTCTTGAACCAGGCAGGAGGACTGATAAAATCCATAGCTTCTGGCAAACAAGCAGAGTAGGTTAGTTAGTATTTACATATTTTTTTTTCAAGCATTTCAGTTTGCTCCTGCAGGTCATAGGAAAAAAATCCTTACAGCAATCTCATTGATTTGCACTTGTAAACCCTGTTCTCAGAAGTAATTTAGGAACAAAATTACATTAACTGTCAAGGAAAGTTATTATTCAAAATGTCTACCCCTTTTGAAAATGGACTTTAGCTTCTAAATCTGGTACCTTTTGGAAAACTAAACTAGGCAGAATGGAGTACAAGACATTTTTGGAGAAAGATGAGATTTTAAAGACTACTAGATAAATGTATTGATATATATGTAGGGCAAATATCCCAAAACATTTTACTTTTTCTCACAGCTGTCTGTGTGCATGCTTTCATTTTTTGAAAAAGAGCAGAATGTAAGTGTTCATCAAGTGAATGATAACCAATGCTCCAGACCCTTAAATGTTGAAAGGGAAAAAATCATCTGTTACTGAAAATGTTTATCAGCAATTAGTTCTGAGCATTTTTTCTGCTGTTTGTGTGTCTTTACTACAGCTATGGAAATTATGCCCACATAGGGTCTAAGGAAATAACAACTAACCATCCGCTGGAGAGAGGACTTTTTGCTAAGGAAAACATAAGTTTCTTCTTATTCTTTTGTTTTTACCAAAAGACTGTGGAAAAATATGGGGAAGAGATGAGTCTCTTCGTCTTCTCTGTATACTTTTCAACAGTTTCCACAATTTTTTTGAGACCTTTCACTAAAAAACAATGGCATGATACACCAAATGCTCTGTTTTTTCATAACAAATTCAGCAACAAAGACTCACAAAGTGAAACCCTTCTTTGTCCTGCATAACCTATAGTGTGTGCACTAGCGTGTCTGTTATCAGTACAGTGCACTATGCGACTGCAAACAGTAATACAATCAAGTTTTCATTTATATTAATGCGGCTAAGCTCCGTGTTTGATCATGTTAAGAGATAAGCACTTTCTAAATGTAATTCCCATATATTAATATATTACCTACCAAAGGCCATTGTTTACATATTGTGACTCACATGAGAATTCTGAGTGAAAATTTATCAGTGAGATTGGTAAATATTCTCTTTTAGTTTTAGATTAGAAGTTGTTTTTTTTAAAAAAAAACAGTAGAATTCACATGATATCTGTAAATCAGCAGCAGCAGCAGATTTCCTATCAGTACCTCAAGAGAAAAGTCATCGTTATTTATAAAGCCAAATCTCACCATCCTGCTCAGGAGTACATCCATTATTATTGAGTGAAAACTGAACTTTGCATTTCTGCTATGGAGAAATTGCCTTCTTTGAGCATGGGGAACTTCAGCAAAATGAAATCCAGATCTCAGCACTGTGGCCCATCATGATCTCTGTATTACAATTAGGGCTGCAACAATTGATTTTCCAGTGGCTGATATTCATAAAGCTCAAAGTAATCAATAGGCTTTTCCCCAGTAAAGCAGTAGTCAGAGAACATTCTCAAAACACAGAAACCCTGACTCCATTTCTTCTTTGCTTGGAGGGACTTGAGCTTTAATTTCCCAAAGAGGTCCATTTTGCATTTGTTTTTAATTGAACATGAACTGGAACAAAGACTTAAATGCAAGTACTCAGGTACTAAGATGTCCTGCTCTCTGTTATCACAATGTTGTTTTTTTTCTCGCCAGACAATTTTTTGTTAAGTACCAGCACTGGCTTCAAAGCCCTTCAAAGAAAGGAAGGAATTTAACCTGAGCCTAACCACATCCTAAATAATTGGACTCCCCACTGAGGTATGAGGGGTAGAAGGAGATTATATGCACATACTTATTGCCATCCAGCTCCCCTAAGAACATAGGAAACTGTGTTCTTCTGGATATTTCCTTATGATTTCTTTTCACACAGTACAGATGCTAAATGAGAAGCAATTGGAGCCTGTTAGTAAATTGGAGCTCTGAAGCATTTACTTTAAAAAATGTATCTGAATGGCATTTTATATTAATGTCACTTGGCAGAGAATGAAAAGATATTGATTTGATTGCTTATCAATACCCTGTAAACCTCCATTTACAGGTAGAGATTATCCTGCCTGTCTAGACAGAGTTAAAGATTTTAAGAGGTAGAACTAGGAGAACACGGAAAGCTACGGGAGATGGAAACACTACGGTTTCTCTCTGTAGAAGTTATTTAGTGAGGAGTGGTTTCATTAGACTGGGAAATTTTGGTCTGCCAGGCTACACCCAGTTTTGGAGGAGATAATGAAACCTTAAAGATGTCAGGTTTTACCAGGAATGAAGATGAATAATAAGTTGTTACCGGTAGCCGGATAGGAGTCTCTGACAAAGAAAGGGATGCATAAACCAAAGGAAACAGATTGCATGTACAGGGCTGAGTGGAATATATCAAAGCTTTGAGGAAAATTTACTTTGAGTGAGGGAGGTAATATCCAGAGAAGGTTATTTTATTTTTAACTCTCTGCTCTGCGTGTGTGCACCTTTGAAAAAGGGAGTGCTTTGTTCTGAAAAGGCTATTCGGAAAAAGCTTCCGTCAGCTTAGTAGTCACAAGTCCCCGAAGAAAGATGGGTTCACAGATGCCAGGTGCACTTGTCATGCTACCAGAGTGGAGAAATGGGAATGTCTAGCCAGTGATCCATTTCAGGTTTCATCTTTTGAGAGAGTGGCCTGGTCACTGACTATATGGAAGAAAGATGGAAATAGTCCAAAGTGAAGCTCTCCCAAACACAACAATATTCAGTTTTGTTCAGTGACCATTTTTATCTGGTAACAAAGACAGCTGAAGAAATCTCTGTCCTCAGGCACTTGTTCTACAGCTTACTAGCCCATCAGTTCTACAAACCTTACTTTTACTAGAGCAGCACCATAGCCTGCAGCAGAAAAACCACCAGGCTGAGAAGAAACCAGCCAGCCTGGACTGGGAACTTTTTAAAATCTCAGCTGGTGGTCTCCTGACCTGCTGGTGGTCAGCATGGCCACTCAGGCACAATTTGGCATTACAAAGAGGGAGACAGATGCCACCATTAAGCTCTGAGAGAACAGCTATGGATGGGGAATGAGGTGGGTGCTCTTTCAGCTCACTTTTGCTCAGTGTGGTTTACACACTACTGTGACCCTTCCATTGCTAACAGTGTACACTGGGGCTGGCTAGGAAGTGCAAGTTATTGCATGTGTTTCTGAGTTAGAACATATATTGGCTGAGGGTTTTTCACAGATTTAGGAAGACATGATTAAATGAGCATGGGATCAATGTGGATGCAACTTAGCTTTATAAAGAGAGTGAAGAAGTTTTTTTTTCTATAATTTTGTTTTTTATAATACCCCTGATTTTTTTTTTGCATGAAAACCACAAATCAGCATTCATTTACAGAAAAGCTTAGAATAAGATTATCTTGGAGGTAATTAAAATCTTATTCTTATCCATGGGTAAGGGAATGACCTGGGTTGTACCTCTTATATTATATGAAGTACAACATAAAACCACTGAAGCAATATCAGATGGCTCTTTGACAACATATTAGGTGGTGCCACCACATTACTGAAAAACTACTGTCATTTTTTTAAGGGGAACATTGTGGTGCTGTTTTCCATGAGATACTGATTAATATGCTATTGAGTCTATAAATAAGGTGCCAACCAATGACAGTTGTGACAGCATTGCTGCACTTTGCTAGTATGGGACCGAGATCAGTAACTCGGTTCACATAGGCCAGTTATCTACTATCTAACAGTAATGAATGGTGAAAGGCAGGATATGAGTTGCTATTTAGAGAGAAAGTGTTCAGAAAAAAAAGGACAAGATGAGAATTTTCTCATACAACTTTAACCATGCTGCAAACATATTTAGACAGAAAAATGAGAGAAGTGTCTAAGTGCAAAACAAGCAATAAATCCAAAAATAATACTAAGCAGTGACTGACAGTCCAAGGCCACACATCACATTTCACCATGTGTACAAAAAAACAAAACAACACAAAAAACCCCACAGAGAAACAGAGGAAAAGAACCCCAAACAACCATCTGATCTTTGGTTTAGACTTAAGGTAGTCAGTCCTGTAGGCTGTGTCTTTTCTTATTCAAGTCCCTTTTTGATACAGCAGCAATTGATTACAACTGAGCACATAAATAACAGCGTAACCCCACCCAACACACACACACCCTCAAACCCCACTTTTTTTTCCCTGTGTTCTGGACCAGATTCTAACTTTGAAATATCTTTATGGACCTCTCAAAAGTTTGTGCTGTGGGTATGGTGAAGCAGCAGTAGAAACTGTGGTGGTATTGGGGGAAGGATTTAATGAATGAGGGCCCTGGGATACTCTGCTTTGGGAATAATTCAAACGCATGGTTTTGAGTAGGCACCTCTCTGTGTGAAGTCTGTAATTTTGAAACTGTTTTTCCTAGATTAGTGAAAGTCCATGCAACCTTTTTGTCTCTGCTAAAGTAATGAAATCAGTTAGCTTCCCTAAAATTACAGAATATAGTAGGAAATCTAAAGCCAATGGAGACTATGAGCAAAACAAATATCACACAAATTATTGATATAGACTATTGAAATAATAATATCTTCAGTATCCCAGACAGTGTTTCGCAGCAACTGGTATGCGTTTTTACAGCAGTTGTGTAGCCTAACCAACACTAGTTTATAAAAAGACTTATTCATATTTCAACAGTCTATATCAATAATTTGTGTGACATTTATTTTGCTCAAAGTTTTGCCCTGAGCCTTCTCTTCTCCAGTCTGATCATCCTCAGTTCTCTCAACCTCTCCTCATATGACAGATGCTCCAGTCCCTTAGTCATCTCCGTGGCCCTTCACTGAACTCGCTCCAGCATGCCTATCTCAGTTGTGTACTGGGGAGACCAGTACTTGACTCAGGACTCCAGATATGTCTCACCAGGGCTGGACAGAGGAGGAGGAATCACCTCTTTCTGCTGCCAGCAGTCCTCTTGCCACAAGGGCCATCTTTGGTTTCCTTGTTATTTAAAAAAAGCACCTTTCTTTTGACAGGTCTTTAAGAAAAATTACGTTTCATGCAACTATCAGGAACGATAATTTGTAAACTGTAATGGAATGTAGACACAGCATACTAATTTAGGAAAAGTCATACTGGGTATTGACACTGATTGATTTTTGGCACCTGAGTGTCTGTGTTTGGAGGATAGTCTGCATTGCATAACAGCCAGTACCAAATGCTTGTAGGATACCAAATGCTGGTAGGATATTATACAGTTCCTAGTATGTTTTCAGGAGATCACCCTTTACAGGTTTACAGATCATCCCCAAAACTATAAATTGCCACCTTTTTCCTTTTGTTTGGCTTTGCTGCTTGACCTTGTATCTAGACAATTTTACTAATAAGATTATATTTAGACTTCCTTTAATTTTGCTGATTTATTAATCTCAAGAGCATCCTGTGACAATCCGTTCCACAGTCTGGTCACAATTTTTTGTTTTGCCTAATCAATCAATCTGTTCTTCTTTATTCAAACTTGGATTTGCTGTCTTTCAGTGTATCTGGATGTCATTTTAGTCTTATCCTGAGAAAAGAAGAAAGAAGATAGCAATTATTTTTCTTTACACTATTCATTATTTACACCCTTTATTTCTTGCATCTCTAGTGATTTAAATGTTTTAACATTAAAAATCCTATCCTCTGAAATCTTTTTTTCCTGTACAAATCATTCTTTTTGCCATAAGGGCTTTGTTTTTGCAAATGAAGTCAGCAGAATCATTTTATGGCATTTTAGGTTTATGCTTAATGGTTGTATGGCAAAGTATATAATCACTTATGTCTAATGATTGACTGAATACTGTTTTCTGCTGTAAGCATGCACAGAGCTATCTTTCCTTGTATTTCACCTCACTGGTGAAATTTGGGGTGATTTTCTTCTTTTCTTAAAGAAATACAGAAACTTTTCTTGCCTTTATTTTATTTTATTTTATTTCCTACCTTTCCTAAGTAAAAATCCCATTCTGCTCTTTGCGACTTCCTTGCTGTTTACCAGAGGGACATCAATTAAAAAGATCAGGCATTATGAAAAGCCATTATTGCTTAAAGACTTTAAAATCCAAGCTTTTGTGACACCCTTGTTACCTATTTTCATATAACCTCTTCCAAATTCACTAAGCTGATATGAATTGAGATAAATTAGATCATTTGTAACCTAGTCTTTACTGCCAAATTCAGATCAGTAGCCTCTCTACTTCACTGTGCAGAGCATGGCATTGTATGCTGAGTTCTCCTGAAGGATGAAATCTCAGATATGCTCTCAGTTCAGGCAGTTATTTTGCTTCCCCGGCATAGGTAGTAGTCATTGCTTTCCTCATTTTCTTTCCATGATTGTCAACACTTGCCTCCTGCATGCTGCTCAGTCCAATCCTTCCTGTACCACAGAAAATGCCAGCAGGTTTGATTGCAGAGTTCTATATCCCTTTGCATAATTTTAAAAACACATAGTTGAGACTATCCCTGCAGGTGCTGCTAGCTAGCATTCTCTGTTTCATGATGAGGGCAAGGTACATCACTGTGCTCACGTTTCTCATTTACATGAAGGTGGGAATTCATTCATCTTAAATGACAATCTTGTTGAAATATTACCTTGGCTTATTTTGCACCAAATAGTAATTTACAATTTGATTATCTAATGAGACTCACACAAAGGACTGTGAGTCTCAACATCTGTACTTGTGTGAACTGTGGCTGACTCAATATTGATATAAGTGTGTGAGTCTGTAGTCTTTAGACCTTAGTTTTGGACTTAATCTACATCTTTTCTTCCTTTTAGAAATATGGACATTGAAGAGTTCAGTTCTGCCAGTAGTACTCTTCTAAAGAGTGGCATTTCTCTGATGAAAATTGGAACTTCACTAGATCAAAATTCATTTGAATTTTTATCTGGACTTTCCAAACTACACTGGGTTTGAATAGAATCTGCTTTCAAAAATGCCTCCAAGTTTGGCTCTGTAACAGTTGACAAGATTTTGAACAAGAGAAAAAAAAACCTGTTGTGCATTACATTGTCTTCTGAAACCTGGCAAATGTAGATTTGGAGAGCAAGGCTGGAATTACATTAGGCATCCTGGCATGCTGTTGGATATACTTATTACTTTGGAAAACTAGGTAACTTCCATCTCAATTAAGGATTCAGGAGAACAACAAAGCTGCAATTGTTTACCAAGACCTGGTCTTGGGCTCTGAGCAAGACTTCATCGACCTGCTTAAAATGGTAACTCTGGTTTTTACTTACAAGACTTTGTCTTGATTTCAGGCACCACAGGTGCTCCAGGGAATAGGTTTGAATGGAACATCTGTGGTTTGAAGGATGTTAAAGCTTAATTGATAGAAAATCTTCCATGAGTTGTCTTGCAGCATGTGTGTTGAGCAGCTGTCTTAAGGTAGGTGGATCATGGCTGCAGAGGCCACAGTCTGGATATGGGTCACGCTGGAGGGAATAAAGTGCTGCTACTACTAGGCTTCTGTGTTAAGTACCAGACCACGCACAAAAAATGAAGTATTTAAGAACACAATTAGAATCCTAAGATCACCAATAATTGTGGACACCAGCTGTTTTACTGCAAGCCAGCTGTAGCTCACTGGGCCACATAAACAGATTCAGTGAAGGAGGTGGAGGAAACATTCACATCATGCTGGAGCTAACCTGGCTTACAAAAGTATTAGCAGAGCTACAGTACTGAAGCAGTACTATGTGGCTGTATTCATACAAACAATAAACAAAATACAATTTTATCTTAAAATAAAATTATTATTATATTTCTGTGTTTTTTTTTTTTCAGCCTTTGGAGTGTGTTTAAGACATGATTCAAACTTGTCTTCATACTCATAGCCTGTGAACTTGCTTTCTACTTAAAAGTTAGGTCTGAAGCACTGAAAAAACACCAAGATGGTTCAGGACTCTAGCCCTCTATAGACCAGAGTTATAAAATGCCACCCTTTGTGATGTAAATTCTCAGAATTACCTTTTCTGGGACTAGGAGTATGCAGCTGTCATTTATTTATCACCTTGAGCTCGTGAGAAAGTAAATAAGCATCTGAACAAAGTCACCTGAAAAAAAAAACCAAAACAACTCCAAAAGCTAACTTCATCTCAGGAGGCAGTGCACAATTCATGCCTTCAAAACCAAGAAGTAGGGCATACCCAGGAAATAGCTAAACCTCATTCTAACCTTCATTTGGTCTAAAGCAGCTTGAACATCAGTCTCTGATAAACTGAAAATGCTCTGACTTCAAGACTGTAGGAGCATTCAGGGTAAGAAGACTTAAAATCACTTCTTTGAATGTGGGCAACTGTATAGCCAGGTATGCAAGTTTGTGGATAGCTGGCAAGAACCCAAACCAACCAAAACAACAACAACAACAACAAAAAACCCAAAACACACACACACATACACAAAAAAAAAAACCCTGAAAACATTGGGAAGCCCTTATGTAGCCTTGTGTTATAGGACACCTAGCTGAAGTGTTAAAAATCAGCTCAGGGGTTCATGTGTTACAGTTACGTTGGACTACAGCTAACTGAAATGAAACAAGGAGCAGACCCCAAAATCCTCCCATCTAGTGGAATGTCCTGAGTTAATACTGGATTGCCTTTTCATGTCCATAAGCAGACCTGGTGCCTTTTGCAATCCTGACTAAACAGAAATCTGAGGTGCTGATTCTTGTAGTGACTAAACCAGACTGACTTCACTACTGACTAAGCCTCTAGGGGGAATCACATTCGCTTGCACTGAGTTGATTTTAGAGGCTGAGGACCTCATCATCTCCTTGGAAGTGAGACCTTTGTACAAAGGCTTTGTAGTTTTGTCACGATGCTCTCCTTCCTTGCCTGCAGAGAGGGCTGCTGACACTGAATCCTAACCAAAGGAGGGTATGAGAATTCGGTCTGCACTGGAATGACAGGCACAGTTTCTCACTGCTGTCTTCTCTTCTGTCTCCCATCCCTTTACTTTTCTTCCTGTAGTTGCTGTGGACTGAGCAGCGGGTGACAACACTTTGTCTCTCTCTTTTAATGTCTCTGTCCTTTACTTTCTGTGACTGACACCCAGGTGAATGTTGTGAGGACTAACGGGAAGGAGAGGTGGGGTAGCCCCACCAGCAGCAGCAGAGGAACATCCATTGAGACAAAGAAAATAGAGAAAAGTAATAGCCTAGCTCATGACAGTTTCTCCATTATATTGGCTGCAGCATTCAGAGAATTTCAGTAAGATCATTTCTTCTGTGAAATGAAATGTGAGATCCTCCTCCAGCTTGTAAGCTATCACTGCAGATGCACCAACTTCGCATCGAGGTATATTGTGCTGTGCTGAACAGACCTCATCAGTGACATGGTGGTCAATAAGGAAAAGCAGTGTGAAAATAATTGGCATAAAGGAAATATTGTGAAATAGATTCATCTGTGCTACTTAGAAATAAGAGTATTTTTTTCACAGTAGCTGCTGAAGGGGAATTCGGTCTGTGCAGTTCTGCTTTGGTAGCAGCACTGGAACAGAGACAGCATTGGAAGATTTAAGCTTTACAATGTCTGTTCACAGCACACCAAACTGATGCAAACAGAGAAAATGGGAAGATTGGCTGACAAGAATTCATGCTTCTGAGGAGATCATCCATTGCGGATTTTGAAACCAAAGTTAACAGCCAAAAACTGGACACTGTGGGGAAGGGAGCCGGGGGGGGAGAATCTTTTGGATACTTTCTGAAGCCAGACTGAAAGAAGAATAAATCAAAAGACTGAGGAAATTGAAATGTATGTTTTGTGTTGCTCAGAGAAGATGCAAGTAAGGCATTACCATGTACCAGTGGAGCTGAACGTTCTCAGATGTGAGCTGCTATGATCTGTGAAGATACACTGTAACGGTGCAGATCAGGAGTGAAAAACTCTAGTAAATAAGCATCCTCCACTCTTCAATATACATTGGAAGATCTGGTGATACATGTTAAGTTCTGTGCTTTCCTCTGTGTAACAAAATAAGGCAAAAGAAAAACATACCCATCTTCTTATTGCAAGGGGAAAGGCAGAGATCAGTTGCAAGAATGAGAACTGAACTGAGATCTTGTTTGCATCCACAGTCTGGAAACAGCCGGTACCAGCTTATCCATTTGTTCAAACAGAGTTATGGATCTCACAGGGTATAAAATTTAGAGTATATATCCAGGAGGAGAACTAGCCACAAGACCAGTAATTTTTGTCCTCAGGGTGAAAACGACCTGAAGACCAATTTAGACCAGCTGGAAAACAGCTTATCTCTTCCCTGGTGTGGTTGAATGGATGGCACTTTGGTATAAAAGTGTGTATAATGTTAATTGGCTGTGAGTGCGTTCATTAAACAAGAACCCTCTCAGGGTACCACATGTAATAAATCATGTAGGCAGGACCACAGAAGAAGTTGGAAGATTGGACAGGTACAAACTCCTGGAGGTATTTTTGTGAGGTATTTTGGGAGTGCCACATGGTAAATTACTGAGATAAATAGAAGTAAAGAAGTGTGTTAATTCTGCTGTTCTAAGGAAGGGTCCAGCATACCTAGACCATCTTGCACTGATATTTGTCTAACCTTTTTCTTGACAATCCTTGATGAAGGGTGTCATGCCTGGGGGTGAAAATGTAGCTGTTGCCCATTCATTGACTGATATATTTTGTCTCAAAGGGTGACAACTGGCAGCATGAGCATCCTGTGCTGGCTCCCTGCAATGTGTATTCACCAGCCCCTGAACCTCTCCAGGACTCAGATTTCTGCAAACCGTCTTAGACTGATCTGTCATTTCCACAGAGGCAGTGTATCTCACTTTATCAGCCAGCTCTGCCGTGGTTCGTCCCATGACATTCAGCTCATCCCATGAAAATAGGCTGTCTTTTAATGAAACAAATTATAAATGTAATTATCCAGGCCTCATATGTCAGAGGAATAGGTACAAAGGCTGAAAAAAATAAAAGATTACAAGTGAAGTAAATTTCAGCTTAACAATGTGTTCTGTCCCCTGTTGCACTACTGAACCAGGATGTAGAAGGCCTCCTATTTCCCCACATTTTAGCAGAAGACCATTGTGTTTCAGGGTCTGCTGCTTCATACATGCTATTAAAATCTCTAGATTTACAGCATTCCCTGCATGGTGCACTGCCAAAGTGTTTGTTTTATGTATGTTTGGTTATGCCAGCGGCCTACAGCATATTCTCAGGTTTTTGTTATTGAAATGGTACCACAGGTACAGATATTCTCTCTTCAATTGCTTCTAACGGTGGGCTGTTTCTTCACCTACCCTTGTGTGGAGGCACTGTGGGAACTCCACAACTTCTGTCATAACCTATTAATTTGGTGATACTCATCTTTTGATGATGCCAACGAATGCCTGGGGTTGGAAGGGACCTCTGGAGATAATCTAGTTCAACCCCCCTGCCAAAGCAGGTCCACCTAGAGCGGGTTGCACAGAAATTTGTCCAGGAGGGTTTTTAATGTCCAGAGACTCCACCACCTCTCTGGGCAGCCTGTTCCAGTGTTCTGCCACCCTCAAAGTGAAGAAGTTCCTCCTCATGTTTAGATGGAACTTCTTATGTACAAGTTTGTGCCCATTTCCTCTTGTCCTCTCACTTGGCACCACTGAAAAAACACTGACCCTTTCTCCTGACACCCACCCTTTAAGTATTTATAGGCATTGATCAGATGCCCCCTTGGACAGTGTCTTTTAACCATTCCTCGCAGATCTTACATTTCCACAAGTGGTGTCAGTTGTTTCAACTGTTCGTTTATCCACTGACTTTTCTGCATTCTTCCACTTCTCTACTGCAATGTGCATAGTGACCTAGGCAGAGTGTGGTCACACAGGGTACAATAGTTCATGTGCTGTTACATAAAGGTTATTGTGAATACACCCCAAAATGCAAAAAGGGGCAAAACACGATGGTAATTTGTCATCTGAAATTAGGATTGTTTGACAGTACACTGCTGGATTAATCAAGGTCTCCTTTTTTTTGGTTTGTTTTTTTTTTTTATTGTCTTTTTAATGTTACATTAATCCTTTTAAGTATTTCCCTTTGTTGTTTATTGAATATCATCATACTTATTTCATACTATATCTCCAATTCACAGAGTAATTTAAGACTTGAATCCTATTATGCCAAATACTTGCAAGTTCTCATGGCCAGGTACTTTCTGTACATTTTCCAAATGTAACCTCTTCTGTAATCCAACCCCTTCAAAATAAACCTGGTAAAGAACGAGATCCACAATAGGTCCTTCTGGATCTGGTGCAAAATATTGTCCACATTTTAGCAGTAAATCACTTAGAGCTACCCACTGGGTGAGGCCTTTTTGAACAGCTATGTAGCTATCATATAGCAATTTCATTTAGATAAATTTACATGGGGTTTGGTAAAAAACCAACCAAACAAAAAAAACCTGGATTAGTGTCAGAAGCGCTAGTAAAGTCAGAGTGTCTCAAAAGACCTCATTACCCTTTCTGATCCACCAGATCCCATCAGAGAAATTACATGAGTCTGCCACAGTTTATTCTTTACAGCTCTATGCTGGCTCTTCACCCCAGCCTCAACACTTAG
The DNA here is from genome assembly GCA_013400555.1 of Jacana jacana. NCBI lineage: Eukaryota > Metazoa > Chordata > Aves > Charadriiformes > Jacanidae > Jacana > Jacana jacana. The sequence continues at coordinate 40,460 of VZTM01029325.1, read as the reverse complement.
GCCAGTGTTTGTGAAACTGTTCATGGTCCAGGAGACTGTGGTAAGTGGCCTGGAGCTGTTTCATGGTGGGCATCTGCTTATGAGGGGGATGTGTTAGTTTGTTGTCCTCTTCCCCAGTATGCAAGGTGTCACATGAAACATGCCTGCTGCAGGAGGTAACAAGGGTCAGGAATGATACTTACAGTGCTTGTAAAGTGTCATACAGTAATTTATTCTTCTGTGTTCTCACACATAAAAATTAAACTAATTAATCTTGGTTCCCTAGACTCTCTTTATTTAATCAGATGGGTATGTTTACCTTCCTCTTGATCACTTGAACCTTCCTTGTATCCACAACTTCTTGAAGACCATGAAGAGGGTAGAAAGGCTTTGCAGAGGGCTCTGGACAGCCTGGATTGATGGGCTGAGTTCAATTGTATAAGGTTCAACAAGGCCCAGTGCCATGTCCCGCACTTTGGTCACAACAACCCCATGCAGAGCTACAGGCTTGGGGAAGAGTGTCTGGAAAGATGCCCGGCAGAAAAGGGCCTGGGGATGTTGGTCGACTGTCATGAGCCAGCAGTGTGTCCAAGAAGGTCAACAGTATCCTGGCCTGTATCAGGAACATTGTGGTGCATTGGACTCAACAGGTGATTGTCCGCCTGTACTCGGCACTGGTGAGGTCCCACCTCAAATACTGTGTCCAGTTTTGGGCCCCTTACCACAAAAAAAGAGGTAATGGAGCAGATCCAAAGAAGGGGGATCTGGAGATTAAGTCTTATGAGAAAAGGCTGAGAGAGCTGGGGTTGTTCAGCCTAGAGAAAAGGAAGCTGAGGGGAGACCTTATGCCTCTCTACAACTACCTGAAAAGAGGTTATAGAGAGGTGGAGGGGCTCTATCTCTCCTCCCAAGTTGCAGTTGATAGCATGTGAGGAAATGGCCTCAAGTTGCACCAAGGGAGGTTCAGATTGGATATTAGGAAAACTTTCTTCACCAAAAGGGTTGTCAAGCATTGGAACAGGCTGCTCAGGGAAGTGGTAAAATTGTCATCCCCACAAATATTTTAAAAATGGGAAGACATAGTGCTTAGGGACATGTTTTAGTGATGTTTTTTTGTCAGTGTTAGGTTGATGGTTGGACTCAATGATCTAAAAGGGCCCTTCCAACCTAGAAAATTCTCTGATTCTATGATTCTAAAACTCCAGAACTTACAGTTCAGAGTCTGCTTTGAGTCACTTCTGCAGTACCTTAGGGGGCATTTCTTGGAAGAATGCCGACGTGAATTCATCTGAACTATTTGAGCATTATTTCTTTATTCTGTGCCTCTCCTAGCCTATATTTCTATCTCCTTGTAAAACCATTGCTCTAAGTATCTGATCACACATAATCACTTTTATGAAGACTGTTGCAAAAAAAGAGATTAATTTTTTCAGACATGTCTGTACCATTAGTTATTGCTCTCCTTTAATTTGAATAATCAGCCTATATTTTCCTCTGTCTTTTTCACACTTCTATTTTATTTGTAAAACCTTTCCTAATTTCCTTTTTATGTCCTTTGCTGCTTGTAAACCATTTTGGAAATGACCTTTTCTGATTTTATCCTTGCATGCCTTACTGCTTCCTTAATACCGGTGAAATCAAATAAAGCGGTAGGCTCTTGCCTGTAGTACTACAACTGGAGCGTTACTTCTTGTTACCATAGGCAAATGTGGGTGGCCAGGTTCAAAATCCCACCTCTGTAAGATGGTGAGATGGAAGACTTCAGCTCCAGCCTGTTTTTCAGGAAGCACCAAATGTCATGATGAGTGTGATCTTTGATGCTTAAAGAAAATTGGTTTAGATCACCTAGATTTTTGGGTTGTTTTGTTTTTCCTACATATATGATGTGGATTTACCAAACTGTAGGTAGAAAAAGAAAAAAGAAAAAAGAAGAAAAAAGAAAAAAGAAAAGAGCAGCTTCCTGAGTAATCTTGGAAAGTCAGCTATTAATCATCAAATGGAATAATCTTTACATTATTATTTCCTTTGAGTTGCTGTGAGTTTTTATACATTACCTATCCAACGCATATGACTATAGCACAACTGAAATGCAGCCAGCTCTGGCTCTGGCTGGCTGTGGAGGGCGACAGCCAGGCAGGCTGTTGACAAGGCAGAGAAATTGTTGGTGAAGGACAATGGGGCAATCCTTCTTTTTATGAGAAAAGTGTCAGTCATTCTTTAATGTCCTTGCAGAGCAGGCAAGGCTTCATTTTTTACAGTCCTGTATTATCATAATAGCTCTCTGTTATACACTCAGTAGTCGCTAACAAGGCTACCCCCTGCCCTTTCTTTTTAATTACTTCCAGGTTAATGCATCACATTTCATTCAGGTTCATTTGCCCAGGCCACATTTTTCCCTTCTGGATGCCCATTCTGGCCTCTCTGTCCCTCAAACACTGACAATATGAATATCAGTCTCAAAGAAAAAAATATCTCTGCCTATCAGACAACTCTGTAATTTACATTTAGATTTATTTCATTTCTCAGACTCTGCAAGTTACAGAGCTGGGAACATTTTGGCCTTCAAAACCTTTTTCAAATAGCTGAAGCTGCATTCTCATCCTCTTTTCAAACCATCAAACACCAGGTGCTGACCCAGCCCCATTAACCAATTACTCACACGTCACACAATTAATCTTTCATTGCGATTCGATCAAGTTCATTCCCATTTCCATATTATTCTTTACAATCCCACTGTGTAAAACCTCCCCATTTTTGTCACTGTTCATTTTGCCCTGGTATGCACTGCTTCAGGCTGGGAAATGAAGTGACTGTAAATGTAATTTATAGAATCACTGGCTGTATGGGAACTCTTTTCAGGCTGACCTGATACGACAGGTTGTAATCGTTTCTTTGGAACCGCTCTGGTTTGTCAAGTAGACAGGCTTTCTTCTTTAAATATCCAAAATAACAGATTTGTTTGAGCAGGATTAGGTGACGTTTTATTGCTGTCTTATCTTTTGTCTCTTTCGTTTCACACAAACCCCTTTTCTTGCAGCCTTCTGCTCCTACTGAGCTTTGGAAAGAAAAGGCAAAAATTAGGTACGGAAATTGACATCCCCACCCTCACCTCCAGGTATTTCATCTGAATTCAGTGAAAGTCTTTACCATAGCTGGGGTACAGGAGCATGTGGTGCCTCTTCTGACAGAAACAGACCTCTCGGTTCCCGTTTCCCTCCCAGTGTCCACATGCCTGGGCAGGGCTTGGTATTTTACATCTTTTCAGTGCAGGGCAGTCGTATATCAATGTTTCGTTCCAGAGAAAGAATAGCATGTGGGCCACACATCTCGGTGTTAGCCTCTGGCAGATCAGCTTAGGTGTCAGAGGATTACTCTGACTACAGTATCACAGAGGAGGAGGATAAAAGTCCCGTTTTCTCAGATGGACAAAAAATAAGAGGCCAAGCAGGGATCTTAAGAGATTGCTTACTTAATCCATCACCCTGCCGTAAGGCAAGTTCAACTGTAATTATGGAAATCCTGATAGATACTTGACTAAGCAGTTAAAAGACGTGCAATGTGGGGACTGCACACCCTCTGCCAGTGAGAGGTGAGTACAATGGAAGCCGAAGGTAGAGTGGAATCATTGCTCTTCTCCATACAGATAGAAATTGTCATTATTTTCTGTCTGATTCACTATCATTTCAGTCTGTTTGTGACTTTCATCCTGACCATCAAAGGCACCAAGGGCAGAGTATTCCCCTTCTCTTTGTGATTCTTTTCCTGACTTTATTTTTTATCTCTTTCCATTACTTTTTAGGCAAACAGCCCCAAATCTTTCAGTCTTTCCTTCTAGGTCATGTTTTCTAGTTGTCTGATTACTCTCCTCGCTCTTCTCTGGATTTGTGCCTGGACTTATTATTGAAATACAGTGTTGGGAAAGTATACACAGCTTTCCAGGGATGTTTTACCAGGGCTGAATAAAAAGACTTGATTACTTTAAGAGTGTGTCATGCTGTACAACTTTCTATAAGCCCCAGTATGATGATTACCCTTTTTTTTTTCCGACAGTGTGCTGTTGTTCCCTTGTGCTTCCTTTGATTCTACAAAAATCCTCAATACTTTCTGTTTCAATGTAGCTACTTACATTTTTTCTCCTTTTTTTTCTTTTTTTTTTTCTTTTTTTTTTCTTTTTTTTTTTCTGATTTACTCAACAGATTATTTCTGCCTACAACAGAACACATTCTTCTAACCAGCTTCATAACCATTTGGAACTGCTTTTGTGCAGTCCATGATACAAGATATCTTGTGCAGTGCAAGATACAGAGCATAGTGTGAAATGCCACATGGATGCCAGGGTATATGACATTATAAGGTATTGTTTTATGGCTTCTCCCTCATGTATGTTAGGCACCATGATCTCTGTTCCCTAGCCTTTTTGCAACTCCTGAACCCTTAGGAATTCTCAAGGGCAGTCACTGAATGAATTGGAATAAAATTCCTGGCACCCAGCTGATTTGAAACTTTTAAACTTCTTTAACTTGAAAGGTCCTGAGCCAGTTTCCCTGTTAAAAAAATGAGATCTTGTCCCTTACTCACACCTATGAACAGCTATTTGATCACAGCTTCTCTTTTTAGTGAAGGCATGCGAAAAAGTTATTAAAGAGCTTTTTCTGAAGCTGTTCCTTAAATATCAGACTAATGCCTTTCTTAATTTTTCTGTTAACTCCACAATTCTTACAAAGCAATTTCTTGCTTCTGTGTTCCTTGTTTATTGAATCTCATGTTGCATTGCTCCGCTCCTTTCCTCTCCCCTTTCCTTTCCTTTCCTCTCCCCTTTCCTCTCCTCTTTCCCCTCCCCTTCCCT
>VZTM01029325.1:18185-33390 GCA_013400555.1 Jacana jacana | reverse complement strand
TTTGTCACACTGTGAAAACTTTCTGGCTCTCAAATCCAACTCACTCATATTTGTATCTGACAATATTTCCTCTACACATTTGTACCTATCCCCATGGTTTGTTTACTTTGTTTTGGTTTGGGTTGGAAGGGGCCTTTAAAGGTCATCTAGTCCAACCAACCTGCAATGAGCAGGGACATTTTCGATTAGATGAGCTCAGAGCCTTGTACATCCTGATCTTGAATGTTTCCAGGGATGGCCTATCTACCACCTGTCTGGATAACTTGTTCCAGTGTTTCTGGACTCCAGAGCTGGATGTAGCTCTCCAGGTAGCATTTCCCTCCTTTCACTATCCTCGATTAAATGCAAATATGCTTCTAAAGTTAACTTAACCATAGAATCGTAGAATTATTTGAGTTGGAAGGCACCTTAAAGATCATGTATTCCAACTCCCTGCTATGGGCAGGGCCACCTCGCACTAGACCAGGTTGCTCAAAGCACTGTCCAGCCTGGCCTTGAACACTTCCAGGGATGGGGTATCCACAACTTTTCTGGGCAACCTCTTCCAGTGCCTTGCTACCCTCACAGTAAAGAATTTCTTCATAATATCTAACCTAAATCTCCCCTCTCAGTTTAATACCATTACCCCGCACCCTATCACTACAATCCCTGATAAAGAGTCTCTCCCCTTCTCTCCTGTAGGCCCCCTTCAATTATTGGAAAGCGGCTATAAGGTTTCCCTGGAACCTTCTTTTCTCCAGGCTGAATAAGCCCAGCTCTCTCAGCTTGTCAATCCTTTCCCAGCTGCTCACAGATGAGAAAGCCAGTACTCCAGTGTCACCTCCAAAAGCTTACTATCATTTTACCTGAAACGCGATTCGTGTTAGGGGCAATTGACACATGCGAGTTTTTCCAAACATGCTCTAGTTACTTGAAGTCACTTTTGGTCTGCCATGGTCATTCCTGTCCATATTATTAATACCATACAGGGTAGAAACACGGAGTTGCAGTTGGTGTTAGCTTCCACAGGATGCCATGTCTGGTTGACAGATATGTTCCTCTGTTGCCCTTAGGAAAGAAGCAGCAATTACCACTGTTGGTCTTTTGCTTTTTTTTCTGGAAATGATGATGAATTGCCAAGCCTGTGGAGTGCATGGCTCTTCCTAAACTGCCAGTGAGGTTGGCTTCATACCTGCAACGGGAGAATTATGGCCAGCACATGGCGCCAGTAGGGGTCAGGTTCAAAATACACAAAAGGAGATGCAGTGGGGAAGTAAACAGGCTGAATTCCTTGCCAAAGGATNCCCCCCCCAAAAAAAAAAAAAAAAAAAAAAAAAAAGCCAAAAGCATATCTACACTAGGCTGTCTGATAGCAGCTGTGCCTTTCAGAGGCCCCCTGCACAAAAGTGACACTCTTCAGCCTTTTGGAACATGACATTAGACAATCCTCCTGTGCTCTCCCTGGGACAGTGCAAATCTGCGACGACGCCAGAGGCTCTCAAGGTGTTGCTGTGCTTATGATCTACAAAAGATCTTGGAATACTGTAGCGGGGGATTATACAGTTCTGCAGGTCAATATAATTAGGTGAGATAAAGGTGAAACTGGGAGGTCACCATTGTGAGATGTCCTTGTTTTTGCAGGATGAAAAAAATATGTTCACAGGCTTTTCTGAGATAAAGCCTCTAAAAACACAGACAGCAAGTCCTTTGCTATGTAACACTTAAGCTGTATCTTTTTATTTTTATAAAGAACCTAGAGTCATATTATAAAACTGTAAGACAGAGTTCAAGGAGTTGTTCTTGTCATCAAAAGCCTGAAGTGAAAATACACCCTTGCATTGTACATTTTATATATATGTCATTTCTCAAAGAGAATTTTCATAGTTGTAGAATATGAGATGGCAAACAGGTTTTACAGGTGACCGCATGCAGGTGCAAAGTCAAGACATTTGGAGAAGTTGCTTATTACAAACATAATCCGGGTCACGAATAGTTGCTGTACCAGACAAAGGCTGATTCAGGGCACAGACGTGTACAGGAGGAAGAGCAAAAGAAGAAATCACTTTGCCACATGATTTGTCATGCTTCAAAGTTTGTGCTGTTGTGTTTTTTTTCAACAAACCTGCAGTGCCGGCTGCTTTGTTGATGGATTGGTTTTAAGCGAATCGTTGTTTTGCCATAAGCTTAACAAGTGAAGGCCGGTGGAAGGGTCGAAGGTGGGCATTTAATTTCAAGGGCTAAACTGAGCAGAAAATCCATGAGACAACAGACAACACCATAGCACTAAGGTCCAGATTAAAACATACTTTCTATTGGATTGTGGTCAGGCAGGTTGTATATCCAGCATATTGTCAACTGCAAGGACCTAGGAAAGAGAATTGTCCAGGTATTTTGTTTTTAAGTTTCTGGAAAGAAAAAAAGGTTGTTCTAATACCACTCAAGCAGAGAATTTTCTAGCAAGAGGACTCAGTTCACCTCCTCCTTTTAAGAGAGGGAGAGGCAGCTGCTGTTTCAAGTCTGGCAAGAAAGAACAAAGCATGTGAAGTTGGTGATGTGATGCTGAGCAGGGGCTCCATCTTCACTTTATTCTAGATTTAGATAGCACACTGGTTTCTCTAATCATTTGCAAATGTTCAGATTCATCTGCTCACATCTGAGCTGTTCCCCTCAGGCTCTCTTTCTAGTCAAAGGAGGGAATAGGCATGGCTGCAGACTGGTTTCTCTCTTCCTGATGTATGCAGTCGAAAGAGTTCAAATTGGCCTGTTCTATACAGGAGGAAAGCCAGGACGAATGATAAAGAAAAGCCAGGATGAATGATAATCTCTGTTGGGGCTTTTTACATCAGCAACATCTGAAGTTAGGTGAGATGAAGCCTGCACAAAAGATTGTGTATTGTTCCAGGCAAAAAAGAGCTTCCTCTCACTTTCGTTATTATCAAACGCAATTTGTATAAAATGCACTTTGCCCTCCATTATAGCTGGATTGTGTGCCGGGACCCTAGATTCCAGTGGCAGTGCCCTCCTGCAGCCCTCAGTCTGATGTTGTTAACAATAAGTATCTTCTTTCATGCGTGACATCTCGCAGGGAAGCATAGAGAGGTGTCATATCACAGACTTCTAGGCCTCATTTTTATATAATTAACTGGTTTGCTACATGAAATGTTGTAATTAAGCTTTCATGTGTAAAGCAGAAGCATATGCCACTGTCAAACGAATGTGAATGAGACAAGTCAGCCATTTCATGTTAATTTAACTTCACTGTGATTAACTTTCTTCCACTTGTTAGTGGTCACCATACACAAAAACTACCAGTGGTGACTATCGCTTGCAAACAAACTTGACAGGTTTCTTGGTAAGGTGATGTACTGCGCTGTGCACTAACAACTTGATGTATGTTAAGGGTAGGATTTAGTTCTGTCCAGCATGACTAATCTCAGTGATATGGAGAAAATTCCACTCAGAGATTTCTTACTCCTAGTCAGTAATGTATGTCTGATTTAGCTTTGGATGTGCAGAAGATCTGTGCTGACATATTATGATTTTGTAAGAATGCTAGAACTCTGGCAGAGTGTGAATTTCAAGTTCACCAAGTATCTGTCCCAAGTAGCACTCCATGAGAGGTCATGGCATAGGCTGAGGCATTGGCCCATGGCTACATATACAAAAGAATTGTTAAACCTTCCTTGACACAAGTTTGACCCAAAGCAACATGCCCATGCATAGCTTGCAGGGCCACACAACAGGCAATATGGACACCATGTGTTCTGGGACATGGCCCTCAAAACTGCTTGCCCATTGCTTTGTCCTGCTGTTGGTTCAGGCACTAACTGGAATGCTGCCTTCTAGACCATGTGTCTTCTGTTGAAGGAGATAGACCTGTTTGAGCAAGTCTGGAGGAGGGCTGTGAAAGTGATCAGAGGGCTGGAGAAAGTTAGGGTTGTTCAGCCTGGGGAAGAAAAGGCTCTGGGGAGAACTTATAGCAGTTTTCCAGTATCTGAAGGGCATCTATAAGCAAGCTGGACATTTTACAAGAGGATGTAGTAATAGGATAGGAGGTGATAGGGGGCTTCAAACTGAAAGAGGGGAGTCTTAGATTAGATATTAGGAAGAAATTCTTTACTGTCAGGGTGGTGAGGCACTGGAACAGGTTGTCCAGAGAAGCTGTGGCTGCCCCATTCCTGGAAGGTTTCAAGGCCATGTTCAATGGGGCTTTGAGCAACCTGCTCTAGTGGGAGGTGTCCCTGCCCATGATCTTTAAGGTCCCTTCCAACCTAAGCCATTCTATGATTCTATGACTTAATGGCTATGGCTGATTTAAGGAAAATGAGAATTGTAGATGAGACTCTTGCTTGACATTTTTTTTTTTTCTCTCTTTGAGAAACCAGTGTAATGTCAACACATAACTGTTAAAATTCCAGGCAGAAACTCAACTCGTCTCTTCAGCATCGTATTTATTGGGCTGGCAACTAAAAAATAATAATTATACTTACCAGCTGCACAGATTGGAGCTGGAAGCAATGAGACAATAAAGCCCCACAATACCAGCTATATAGCTGCCTCCAGGCTAGAGCCATACTTTGAGTCATCCCATTTAGGAGCTGTCTCCAGCAGTCACCGAAGTCAACAGGAACCTTTGATTTCTTCTCAGTGGGTGCTGGATCAGGTTGCTACAGTCTCCTTTTAAAATCTAAGAACAAGGGGGCAAAAGGCAAGTTTAGTGAGTTATACTGTATGGATAAAATAACACCACTTTAAGAAAAGCAACTGTCTTTGGAAGAACATAAAATCTGCAGGGGTATAAGAGTTCAGGGCACCACAATTACTAAATAATGGTAACATTTCATCAGTGAACAAGGACAAAGGTGATTTCTGGGGTACCACTTGATGTGCTGCATTTGCAAGATTTATAGAAACCAAAGCTGTGGTTGGAAAATGGACATCATTTAGAAATCAAAACATAATCGTTAACAGTGCAGTTTGCATGCAAGGTGCTTGAAGTTAAAAAGGTATTATACACTCATCTAAAACTTTGCAGTGATATGGCATACATCTGCTGTATGGTATTTTGTACCAGTGACCTGTGCAACGTGCCAGTCATTTGGCAGAAACACTGTCCAAAAGTTCACTTAGACGACTTGGTTAGCGAGAGCATTACCTATTCCCTTCTCAAAGCGAGTCACAGAGGGGTCAGGTTGTTCTGCCAGGAAAATGTCCTAAGAGGAATATTTTATTTTACCTTTGTCAGCACATTGGAGAGGATTTTACTCCAGTCACCTTTGTATATTTTATTCATTAGGGCACGATCCTGAAAGACTGTGGTAACCCTCTGCTTAGAATGAATTTGTGCAGTCTGAGGATGATGAGTACTTGCGAGGACACGCAGGGGGCCTCATAGCATTAGGTCCTTATTTTGGCCATCTGTGTTCATATACTGGACTTCTGTTCTGAGCTGAAAAATGGGACAGGTTAATTCTTTGAGACAAGGTGCTGAAACTGTGCTAATCAAAGCATCCTAATAAAAGGTGCAGGATGAACACTGAATCTTCTTGGTTTTATCAAATTACAAGCAATTCTAATTTCATTTTAATACAGATTTGTGTATTTAGTATTACAGGTATTGGAGAGGGAAAGGGAAGCAATGATCCTGCACAGCCTTTCTCAGGAAGGGCTTAATTTGTTCTTGCCTGCTGGTTTTGATGCTTTACCTAAGTGCTATTCAATTAAAACTGCTTTTTAGTATGTGAAAAGATTTACTGTAGTGCAGTCCTACTGAGAAAAATAAAATTTTCTCATGCCTTTTTTGGGGATGTGGTTATCAAAGAATAGAAAACTATATTCTGGAGCTCATTTGGTTCCTTGTGGACGGGAGTGCCGCATGTTCCCTGCAGAGGGGACAGGGAGAACATTGGCTCTTCTCCATCTCCCAGGGCTTCAGCAGTTAATCAGTACCATGGGTTTGCAGGTTGGAAACTGTCACTCCTCAAGTGCACAAAAAATAATTCTGTTCCTACTTCAGTTACTCTATCCTCTGGTTCTTCACAATGCCAGTGGATTCAAGGGTAGGTATGAAGACTACACTGTACAGTTATCTTACCGTGATGCTGCAGCATGAAATGGCAAGGTGCCACCAGCTGCGTGGCGGGCTCATATGTTTTTTCTGTCTAAGCATTTTTAATGCGGTGCCCAGGCACCTTAGAGATGAATTCATCATAATCAATTCCACTTTTAAAGGGGTGGAAAGCTCTTATCCCATTTTTCATTTCAAACCACTTTTTGTGGTTCCTCTACCTCAGTGGTTGTCTTCCAGGAGTAATGTTGATGGGTTGTGCTCCCAAGATTCATTACTGAAGAAGTTGTGCGCAAAATTGATGGGTCTTGCATTATACTACCAAGGTGACTTGTTTGACTGGACTGCTTTCCTATCCTATCCCATCCATTAGCAGAAAGTACTCATCATTAGTAAAAAATCCGATCAACAGACTGCATAATTGTCATGTCTGACTTAATGGAAAGATTCTTGTTGCACCACTTGTTTTCAAGTGTGTGCAATATCCCTCACACTAAAATGCCACAAATTAACCAGAGCTTTTACAAAAGCCATTTTTTTTTTAACTAACGGTTATAGACTGCAAAGTTTATATGGCTTGCTTTGGACTGGAAATTCCAATTAGAGGCTGAACTATAGGTAATGAAGAAACCTAAATAATTGAGAATTAAAACTCATTCTGAATGCATAGCTTGCAGGGAGTCATCAGACTTGGGGAGCTGATGTCATAGCTGTCATTGGGAGCTGATGTCATAGTTGTCGTTGGGAGCCATCAGGAGGCGTATGCACATGTTCTGCTGCTAGTTTGGCACCTGAACATTTTAGAAGACAAGCCTTTTTGATTATTCTTAATGTATGGCTGTAAGTGTGGGGGTTTTTTATTGTGGTCCCATGATTTCAGCCCACAATTCCTGGCCACAGCCCTTGGGGCTTTCTCCACAGCCTGAAATACTAGGAGGGCAGACAACCATCTGCACTATCTGCTCTGTGCTGGCCACGGTAGCTACCAAGAGAGGTGTGACTATTTTGTGGACTCCACTCTCCTCATGCTCTCCCTTCAGCTATCAAAGTGAATGGTAGCAGGACTGACACTTGGATTTAAGACAAAAATATTCTTAGGTTTTATGGGGCCTTATAGTTATCTCTGTCAGCCTTTTCCTTCCCTTTAATTCGTTTGAGGGTGTTGAGAACTAACAGCCCAACAGCATTGCTATTTTGAGCATATTCTGATATATGTTTTCAAAGAGCCAAGACACCTGTGGCCACACCAACTCTGGATCACCCACCATCATTTCCTTCATGACCTTTAAAGATGTCAGATGAGACTGCCTCCCCACTCCCCCCGCCCCCTCCTAAGTTGCTTCATTCTGCTCCAACCGCAATTTCAGGTCCCAGAAGTGAAATCAGGCAGCACATTAATCAACTCTGCCTCCCAATCTCTGCACTTCTGTCTTGCCATAGTTTATTTTTCTGGCTAATACGACACAGATTTTAAAACAGGGGTATATTACCCTCTCAAAATACATAGAACTCTGGTACCAGCAGGGAAATGGGCTCATTTAGATGAAAGGAACTATTTTCTTTTGGTGGATTGAAATGCCTTACCTGCCTCTGCCTGGATTCCATCCAAGCATTACTTCTCCTGCAGTATATATAGGACTGATGTTTCATGCAAGTCATCTGCCCCCTGTATTTTCAGTACGTTGCCTGGAAAATATTTCCCTTAATAGTTCTTCAGCCTGTGGTGTTGCATGGATCACACACACACACACACACAAACAAACAAACAGAAAACAACAGCAAAAGGCTGCCTTACTGAAATAAATATCCAGAGGAGTTTAAAATGTATTCAGGTGGTGTACGAAACTTCACGGCTGCCTCTGTAACCGAGAGGGAGAGAAAAATCGTACCTGGACCACCTCTCGTCTACTCTTCACCGGTGCCACTGAGTGAGCAGAATGTTTTACCTGCCTGGTTTTCCAGTGAGATGTACGGCCCCGATGTAGGATGAGCATTTGGAAGGGCAGAAAATTTTCTTGCTTCATGTGGCAAAATAATTTAAACCGAATGGATTAATTGGTGGCATAGTTACTTTAGTAGCAGAAGGTAATTTTAGAACTTCTCACCTATAAGGAATGTTGGCATAAAGTTAGACTAAAACCCGACAAAATCTGCAATTCACCCACTTCTTTTTTTCTTCACAAACTAGCCAAACAGTTCCTCGAACTTGTAAGTGAAGTTATTTTCCTGCTGCAGTCCGGTTGTGTAAAACCCACACATCCCATTAAAAAAAAACCAAGAAAATGGTAGAGTAAGGCTTTATTTTGTTCCGGAGAAAACAACATTGTCACGTAATTGCTTCTTTGTGAGCTCTTTCACTTGACCATGGCTGCTTATTATAATGTTTTAGGTGCCAGAGTTTAGAGTTTATCGACCCCTGCTCGTTGCCCATTTGTTTTACAGTTACCGAGTATTGTAAAGCTCAGAAAGATTAGTGTAAAAATTATAATTTGGTCCTGTTCATTAGAAATGGACGTGGAAAAAGCCTTAGCAGCGAATGGCGCCTTTTTCAGCTTTTATCATAAAAGCCTAAAGGGCTGCAGTACCTAAAGCTGCTCAGCATTAACTCCTTCAGTTCCAGAAACTGTCCTTTTTTGGCTGGGCCAGGCTGAGGGTCAGTCATATGAGGTAAAAGAAGGAAAACTGTGTTTTGGAGAAAAGCTGTTTATAACAACATTAGGTGAGATTTTGGTTTTTTTTTCTATATTTTTTTTCCCCAACGTGTGGGCCTTCACGTATAGCCCTAAGCAGTAGCGCTGCCATAATTAATGGGGCGCCAAAAGCAACTCCGATTTCTTCAGGTTGCTGGTCCTTTAACGAAGTGCCCGATTCAGAGCTGCATCACATCTCGTGGCAGCCCCCCCCACCTGGTGCTGTTGTACTATTTTGGCCATTTTTCCTTCTGGGTTTCCACAGACTGGTATATAACCCACGGCCAATAAGCCAGGTGTCCGTCTTGGCTGCACAAGACTGATCGCAAACATTCACCTCTTGATAAGGGCAAAATATTAGAATATTACACATGAATTCAGGCCACCACCATGAATAATACGGTGTATACATGAAGTAAAAAGTGATGTAGCAAACAAAATTCTTTTACTGAGTGAAAATGAATGTGAAGAAAAAAAAGCTGTGATAGACCTTTACACACACGTGGTGCCCAGTGACAGGACAAGAGGTATCGGGCACAAACATGTACATAAGAAATTCCATCTAAAAATGAGGAGGAACTTCTTCAGTTTGAAGAACTGGAACAGGCTGCCCAGAGAGGTGGCGGAATCTTCGTGTCTGGAGACATTCAAAACCTTCCTGGTCATGTTGCTGTGCAACCTGCTCGAGGAGAACCTGCTTTGGCAGGGGGGTGCCGCGGCCAGCAGTCGAGCCCGACACCATCAATCAGGAAGCCATCAATCAGGAAGCCATTCCAGCAAGCCCCGAATCAGGAAGCGCACCCAGGAAGCACCTCTCTCAGGAAGCACCCAGGAAGCACCAGGGAGCACTCCCAGGAAGCACACATAGTCGGGAAGCACACTAGGAAACACCCCCTCAGGAAGCACCCCGGATCGTTCTACAGTTACAGGTCCTCATTCGCTAAGCACTACATTTCGGATAGGGAGAGGGATATTGTCCACGAGCTTTCCACACACTTTCCACAGGCTTAAAGTTGCCCCATGATTGGCTACAACATTTGTGTCATTTGCTGTTTCCCACACTTTGTTTCGCCTTCACTATACTTCGTTTCGCTTACTTCCACTTATTTGCATATGTGCCCTTTCAGTAACTCCCTCTTAAAGGGCCTGCTCTCAACAGGGGGGAGGGGTGGACTAAATGATCTCCGGAGGTTCCTTCCAACCCCATATCATCCTGTGATTCCGTTTGTGTCTTCAGCCTGCTGCTCAGGCAGAGAAGCAGTGGAATGCACCTCGCAAGATTGCTTCGAGTGCTTTTATCTGAACAGTCCTGTTTGAGGAAATCAGGAAGCTCTTTTTATAAGGATATAATTTTCAGGTCTGAATTACAGACTGAGAGGGTTCTGTATGGTGTGTGAAACCTTCTTCAATACCTAACACCAGCCCCTCCGTTGAAGGAATAGACTTGATACTTACTGAAAAATGGCTTTCTAGCCATTAACGAGCATCCATCACTAAAGGTCTAGCCCAAGCATTTTTTCAGATTGAATTAACTTCACATTTGAAACGGCATAAACGAATGAGTTTTTAAATTTACTTGAAGTGATTCATTCCATATAACTTAGAAGCTGATTTTTATACTTTAATAACAACATAAAAGCACAGAAATAGAATACAGACATAATACTTCCAAAGTTATTTTTACCTGGACTTATTAGGCAATACAAGCCCTTTTTGCTATCAAAAAATGTCCTGTGTATTTGTTTGCTTCTAAGGGAAGTTGAAGGAAGATGAAATGTAGAAAGAAAATTTACTGTGTACTTCAACCAGACTGTGTACTTGAGCTCTGAATGCATCAAGTTATAGCGGTACAAAGAAATACTGAAGAGGAAAAAAATTACACACTGTATTTACATGGATTCTAAGAAGTTGTATAGCCTTTTTTATTCTCCTAGTTATACAAAAGAAACTGTGAATTAACTTGACGGCTGCTTGAAAGGATTAATTCAGAAGCACAATATCTGAGAAGGACTAAAAGCCACGGAATGAATTTCTAAAAGCTTCTCAAACTGTAAGAAAAGGTAGCTTTAGATCTATAATTTTTAATGTAAATACTTATTTTTAAATCAGAAGACGCTAGGCTGGTAGCTGAATTTGCTTCATTGAAAATTTCAGCAGGTGGACAGTTTTGTAACTTTTCTTTGCTTGATAAACTACACAGTAGTGTCCCGAACTGTCAGTTTTCGGTTGCGGACTGTTACCCCCTGATTCAAATGAACCAATTTACTGTATTCAGGAAAATGAGTTTGTACTTCCACCTTCCCTGGGTAGGTCATCCTGCTCGTGTGGCAGAGCCACTGCTCCGCTCCTACCCCTTTTACTGCAGCACATTCTTGGGCAACTGAAGACATCCAGTGAATACTTAATTAGTACTTTTTGGTTTTTTTCCTTCAACATATATTTTCTTTGTGTTTGAAACACCATTTTATTTAGTCGAGCATAATGTACTTTGCAGACAGTAATTTTTACTGCACCCTGTAACCAGCGACAGTAAGCCTTAACGGTGGAGGTGCAGAAGGCCTTAGTGGAACAGCTACCAGTAGCTCTATTTCTAGTTATCCACTAAAGATGCACTGAGACCCCAGTTCTATGGTTACTGTATGCAAATTCAAGATACCAAAGGTGGGCCTCTATGACAGTTTGCACATTGTTTACAAGGAAACCTGAGGAAACGAGTGTCTGATGGGTTTTCTCCATATGCCTTCTGTTTATACCTCCTTTTTTCAGCTAAAGCGGGAAATGTAATTAGAGTGTATAATGACAGTTACAACAGCCCTAGAAACACGAGATTGATTCCCATGATGGCTGAAAAACTCTCCATGCAGTATGTATAAACAGGCCCAGTTTCTGAGTTCTAATTAACTTTATTAATGTTTAGTGCAGGAAGTACGAAGGCAACTTAAACAAGGATATAAAAAGCACTGGAGCATGGAAACACCGGTTTTGTGTAACTGACTCTTACTGAAAGACATATTTTTCAGCATTTTGTAAAGAAAAATAGAGCAATTTGGAAGAAAGATATTAGATGCCTAATACACTCCTATAATACGGAAGCTTTAAAGACTGGAGCAAAGATACTAATAGTAGCTTCCTACTTGGTAACACAGGTAGCGACTCTTTGTGATGTGCAATTAATAAATACGATAGCAAACATGTAACGATGCACAATGACAGCCAGATAACGGAGATGCAATTACGTGCAAGATTCCTATTGTGCCAGCAACTAAGACTTTACGGGCTACTGGAAAATGAGTTTGCGAAAAACCAATTGTAAAAATCTTTTCCATTACGTGTTCCTTTTATAGAAACATATTAACTCACACGTGTAAAGATTAAAAAAAAAAATTACACTGGTAAATAATTGTGAAGACATTTCCCCCCACTATGGACACAATTGCAACACCTTGCAATCACAGACACTGTATATATTATTTGGATATAATAATCAGATCTAAGCTTAACTCCAGCGATATATTAATCACACATAAAATATATTATTTGCATAGATTTGTTGTTTGCTGCCCGTTGATTTCCAGTATTGGTAAATGGATATATAATTCAGCAAGCTTTGGTGCTCTTTGATGAACTCAAAGTGGAACACGGCTGATTGATGTGATACACACTTCCTATTATCCTATTTGCAAAGGACGCTATAATAATACTTTTTAGGTGCTAAACTCTCTTAAGTATAGCAATAGCAGTAGAAAATATAAGAAACCCCTTTCCATTATTTACTGACCCTTATTCCCAGGCATGATGATTAAAACATCATTTAAAAGATATTCCTATTTTGAGCTGCTCTCAAAGCATGTGGTCAGCAGTTTGGCCACTAAAGGGATTGTGCCTTGGCATAATTTAGTCTCTCTTTCTTCTGATATTTTTTGCATGCTCAGTAAGTAAAAACATGTAACAAAAATCACCTTGCAGTTACGCAAAACTATAGTATAATTTTTAACAGTCTTGCAAACAAAGAGTTTAAAAATAAAGTATTCAGTTTAAAAATAGTCATCCATAGAGAAGTTGGGAACTCAGAAGTATGTAATGCCAATAATAGAAAACTTAGTGTATCTTTAAAGACAAAGGCGATTAAAGCCTGCTTTTGAGCTCTGATTTAATCCTTTATATGGTAACGCTACAGTGCTCGCAGTCTTGCCAGCAGAGCTTCTACTTCTGGAATGGCTTCTTCCTTAGAAGGAGACGAGACACGATCTATTTTCTTTTCTTTGTTGCCTTCTCCATGACAGGTTTCCTTTCTCCCAGCAGCCTTGCTCCGTGCCACAGAAGAACTTGTTTCCACATCATAAGTAACCTCTTTGGTGGCTGGGCTTCTTGTCAAGTTTAAACTCATACTGTGGTGCGAACACGACTTCTCTAGTTGTCCTTTCTGGTTCTCTACAGAAGATAAGACAAATAAATCTTGTTTCACTATTAAAATACTCAGTTTCAGTATTTTGTAATATAAAAAGACCTCTTGATCAGACAAAAATTTTACATGCAGATGATGTACTAGAAGGAGTAATGATTACCAAGGAGGCAAGACAAAAACTGTTATCACTTCAAAGGCAGGAGGCTTGGTCCCTTGGAAGTGATACAGACTTTACATGACTTCATTAGATTAGCATCCATACTTCCTACAAAATCACACATAGAGCTTGACAGGAAAAGCCTGACTCCTTCTTGCTGGAGTCAAAGAAAGAACAGAGTACTCGGCACTTCTCAGTGTCTTCCAAAGTTTTATCTGGGTAATTACGTTTTCTACTTTTTTCTTTTTTAAATTGTTCAAATTTTAAAATGTATTTAAAAATCTATTTCAATTTAATTATCCATTGTAATAAGTTTTCTTGCCTTTGTGATCTTTTAGGCAGCTAAGTAATTTCCACGATTTGCATAACTTGATACTTTTTGATGAACATCACAGGCATTAACTGTCACAAGAAGTCCCACTCAGTTAATATCCAGGAGTTGAGCTGGATTGATGTGTATTAGTAGACAGATTTCTTTTTTTTTGGTCCCCCCCAAATCGAGTGACTGCTCTCAAGAGCAGTGTATGAGCGGTCCCTCTCATAGATCTCAAACTTTTAAAAAACAGGCATACTCAATATTCATGTAACCTTGAGCAAGGCTTGAAAATGGCTTCGACAAACTTGACATGACATTTAAAGTTTTTTGGTTATTCGCTGAAAGATGTTCCATCATCCCAATAGTAATGACTTTGGAGCACAGGCAGTCACTCATGACAGTGTGTTTTATGTGAGTGCTGAAAATTCCTACCGAAAACAGCTTGTACATTAAAAGGCAGCTGCTGAAGATATTTACTGCACTGTCATTCCCTGACCAGGGGCTCTCGGTGATGGATGAGGATTTTACACACTTTCTTGGACAATCTCAGCAAATTTTCTAAGTACGATCACCCTTTGGCAAGTGGAGGAAAATAAATACCTTCCTTTCTATCATCTTCCAAATCAGATAAACAATTCTTAATTAAAAATTGATAGTAGCCAAATTTTGCACTTAGGTGAAAAATGAGATTTTCTATTTTATACTACGGAAAATGATTTGACCCTGAAGACGCAGCGGATCACAGAAGGCCAAACACTGGCTATGAACACATCTTTATAATTGCATATAATAAACCCATCATATATAATTAAAATATCTCTGGCATGTACACTTGTAAATATCCCGTTCTATTTAAATGTGTATATTATTGATTCTGAACACATATTTGTAGGCTGATTTTGATACATAACATACTGGCTGCACCACAGTTCTTTTTGTTCACAGTCAGTTTAGGGACAGTGGGAAAAATACTTGGTGTTTTGAAAATCAACACTTTTTTTTTTAGTAGAGAAAAACATATTGTCAAATAATCATATAATTAAGTACAGGTGTCATATAATTAAGTACAGGTGTTGGGCTTTAAAAAAGGCAGAAATAAACTAGGCACTGAAAGTAAGCTTCCCAAGTTTACCAACACCCAAATATTAACTACTCTGCAGTTCAGTGGAGTCTTCAGCTCAAAATACTCAAGGATGAGGAATTAATTAGGTATTATGAACGAGACTGAATAACAGGTGACGAAGTTACCAACTGAAGCCTCAAGGTATAATGCGGCAATATTTTCCCCAGTGTGCAAGGGGCAGAATAAAGTGCCTTAGAGTGAGATATAGAACAGCAAATAGTCTAAGCAAGAAACTGCTGCAAGTTAGGTATGAAGAAGCAGTACATGTTTGGGATCTACCTAGACTCAAACTCTTATCCTGCTTTGAAATGAATAAAGCTGACTAGAGCTCTGTCTTTTTCCTCCCCTTAAAACAACAGCACACACTTTGTGGCTTTTGAGGCATAGACTAATAAGCAGAACATTCAACTTGAAGGAACAGAGTCCTCCCCTTCAGTCTGAGGGGTCCTGCAACAACGAGAAATGGGA
>VZTM01029325.1:4021-18154 GCA_013400555.1 Jacana jacana | reverse complement strand
AGTAGTCCTCGTTTCATCTGTTTTAACTCGGTGCGGTGTTAGTGCAGTTTAACTGCGGTGAAGATGCCACAATTCACTGGAAAAAATCAGAGTGTCATGTTCTGAATATGTATGGCTTTACTCTAGTGATTAGAGGCACTTCCTTGGTGTCAGCCGTGCTACAAGAAACGCTGAGCAGCTAACGCCAATCAAAAACAAAAAAGATTTGAACACACATATTTTATCTAAATCCATTTTTATCATCTCAGAGTTGTTGTTTCAGCTGCTTTGATGATCAGGTGGCATCTTTACCGTGTATCTTCTTTCAATCAAGGAGGAAGGTCCTCACATAGCATTGCTATGCCTAAGAAGATGCCCAGCATCAGCAGGTCTGTGGGTGGGCAGTTCCCTGCTTACAGTAAGCTGGCTCTTGGGAATCCTATTCAGAAACACTGAGCTTTGCTAGGCCTGGCTCAGAAAGCACACATATTACTCACTGTCCTAGGTTTTACTTCATTAAATATGCACCTAAAGAATTAACTGCTGTAACACTTAAGAAATATAAGCTGCTGGTGGCATTTTTCTTATCAGAGTGAAAGATCACTTCCATTTAAGTCAAAGTTTAAAATTAGTTATGTACTAGCAAGGTAAAAAGGAAAAAGTCTCGCTAATTCCTTAGAAATATTAATGACTGCCCTGTCATTATTATTTTTCTTTAATAAAGCAGGAACTAATTTGTGTTAACCTCAAACTCCTAAAAAACCCTGAACTACTTCATACACTGATTCAAAGCTTGCATGTGTCAGTGATTTGGCACCCCGTCCCACAGTCGCATCTTCAGGCTACTACTGCACCTCTCTCAAATCCTGTGCTATAGTGGTAGACTGAAGAATCAGAGAATATCAGGGACTGGAAGAGACCTTGAAAGATCATCTAGTCCAATCCCCCTGCTGGAGCAGGAACACCTAGATCAGGTCACACAGGAACACGTCCAGGCGGGTTTTGAATGTCTCCAGAGAAAGAGACTCCACAACCTCCCTGGGCAGCCTGTTCAGTCACCCTCACTGTGAAGTTTTTTCTCATATTTAAGTAGAACCTCCTATGTTCCAGCTTGCACCCATTGTCCCTTCTCCTATCACTGGACGCCACTGAGAAGAGCCTGGTTCCGTCCTCCTGACACTCACCCTTTACATATTTATAAATATTAATAAGAAGTGTGTTTTCAACCTATAGCTGTTGTGGTAGGTGGCTTAACAGAGCCAATGCACCTTGCATATAAATTAAAAACCTCTGTAAGCAATTTTAAACCAGTTATAAGCAGGAATTTGATCTGTTTCTGAAGACACCATTTGATAGAGCTGCCTGCAAAAGCAAGGAGATGGTTTAGTGCTATTGGTCACCATTTTAATCCCATGTTTCCGGAACAAGGGTGCCCACAGAAAATCTACCAACCATACAGATATGAACCATTACATGATGGACATACGTAACTTTGGTTTGTGCTTTTGGGATTTAACTGTATTTGAAACAAATTCCAGTATAAAATAAATACATGTGCACACACACCTTGGGTCAAATAAACTTTTAAATAATATAATAGATTCACTAAAGGTTACAAGAAAACTACTAACAGAAAGCCACTTCTACATGAAGAAGTCTAGTTAGGAAGAAAGCTTACATTTCTGGAGATGCACTATTTGTCCACCTACTGTAGCAAGCTGTACCTTCCGGCAGTAGCAAGACAGAAAGAAATCAGACATTAAAAATCACTGGATAAAGACAAAACATGTTAATGTGCTACAAATATTGGAAGTAGTTGAGACAAGTTTCTAACTTTTGGTCACTTTTAGCAATCAAAACCTGTCATTCACCTGTATCAAAACAATCATTCTGCAGATGAAAGAAGCAAAAACTTAGAATTGCTGTTTGAATTTTCTCAACATATGGGTGAGAAGACATTTACCCATAACGGTTTGGACTTTCCTGCTACTGAATGGTTCCAGGCAGAGGTTAGGCAGAGCTCGCACTGCACGCTACTAAAAAGTCTCAGCATCCAGATTCCATGACATTTAAGTCTTTTTCTTTCCTTTTCTCAGTATCTAACTCTTGTGGGTCCTTCAGACCTATTAAAATTCCATTTTCGCAGATATGAATTTCCTGAACATTGCTGCTAATCAAAAACATTTCAAAATCATATTCACATAACCTAGAGCCAAATAGCTACTATCATCTAGGCACAAGTCTTTTAAAATTACTTTGATTAACAGCAATGCTCAGGAAATTCGGTTGACAGAAAATTGTGCTTAATAGCTTTCCATAGTTTAAATGGTGTCCTAGCAGAGAATAACTTATAATGATATGCTTATAATCTACTAAAGGCTACATTCTTTACATTCAGAAAAAGGAAATTGCGCACTAGCACGTGAACAAAAAAATAAAAAAAATCAGTAGTATGAGACCTGCCTGCCGTGAACCTGGGGAAGCAAAATATGATCAGTTGGAGGTTCTTAAATTCTGCATAATATTGTTATATATTACCTTTAACAGAGAACAAAAGCGATTGCAAGAGACTCACTAAAGTAGAGATACAGATTATTTTTTTTTTAAATGACTAATGAATATTTTTTAAAAGGACTTTGAAAAGCTTTATTTCATTGCACAGTTTCTTAATAAAAGCCTTGATACTAAGGATGTATTTAGTTTCTACATAAATACTTGTACACCCATTGAAAAATAAAGTTGCAAATACAATAAGGAGAACTGCATTACGTGGCATTATATGCTTGTATTACAGTCATACATCTCAATGTGGAGCATGACAAAACTGTAACATAAGAAAGAACAATTGCAGTTACAACCTCATTACATCTTTTACCAAGTTAACAGTGAAAAATGCTCCAAACCCCAGTGGAATATTGCCGATCTCTCTGGCTTGTGCTCCACGTGTTACACTGTATTCCGGAAGCGGTGTCTCTGCTGAGATTTTTCTTAAGCCCATGCCTACTCGCCAATCCCACCACCCAGGCAAATTATTTCTACATCATGAGTCATGACTTGCCTGTGCTAGAAGATGTCATGAGGGCATGCCCCCACGTCAAATGCCCCCACGTCATGCCCCCACGTTTTGGCTCAGTAAAAGTTAACATCCCTGTCCATAATCCTCATCGCCAGCTCCGCAGCGGAGAGCCAAAGTTTGCCTCTGGTTGCCTGCGCCCAATGCATGGAACTGAAAGTCCAGTATGTTGACTCTGGATGCAGCTGTGCAGCGTTCCCACAAGGTAGAATGCTTCTGGCATCTGGAAATCCTGCCCATCTTCCACAAGCTACATTGACTGCACTATTGAACATGTCCCAGTGCAACCTTACCAAGTGTGTTTAGAACACAGAATCATAGAATTGTCTAGGTTAGAAGGGACCTTTGAGATCATCTAGTCCAACCATCAACCTAACTATAATAAAAAACAACCCATCACTAAACCATGTCACTATGTCAACCCATCTTTTAAATACCTCCAGGGATGGTGCCTCAACCACCTACCCTGGGCAGCCCATTCCAATGCTTTTTAACCCTTTCAGTGTAAAATTTTTTTCTGATAGCCATCCTAAACCTTGCCTGGTGCAACTTGAGGCCATTTCCTCTTCTCCTATTGCCTGTGACTTGGGAGAAGAGACCGACCCCTGCCTCTCTACGACCTCCTTTCAAGGTATTTTGTAGAGAGCCATAAGGTCTCCCCTCAGCCCCCTCTTCTCCAGGCTGAACAACTCCAGTTCCCTTAGCCTCTCCTCAGAAGGTTTACTCTCCAGACCCCTCACCAGCTTTGTTGCTCTTCTCTGGACCCGCTCCAGAACCTCAATACCCTTTTTGTGCTAAGGGCCACAAAACTGGACACTGTACTCGAGATAGAGCCTCACCAGTGCCGAGTACAGGGGGACGATTACCTCACGAGTCCTCCTCACCATGCTGTTGGCCTTTTTGGCCACCTGGGCACACTGCTGGCTCATGTTCAACCAGCTGTTGACCAACACTCCCAGGTCCTTTTCTACCGGGCAGCTCTCCAACCGCTCACCCCCAAGCTTGTAGAGATCTGCATGGGGTTGTTGTGACCCAAGTGCAGGACTCAGCACTTGGCCTTATTGAACCTCATCCCATTGGCCTTGGTCCATCTATCCACCCTATCCAGATTCCTCTGCAAAGCCTTTCTACCCTCAAGCAGGCCAACACTTCCACCTAGTTTAGTGTCATCTGCAAACTTACTCTGCCACCTGAGGCCAACCCATTGCAATAGCTTAGAGACTCCCTCCGTCTTCTAGCATTTCCTATTATAATTTTCCAATACCCTCCCCGCCCCCCCTCCCCCCACTTCCACCTAGTTCATTCTAAACGTAATTGTCATTCTAAACATCCAGATTCCAAACTTTTGGCTTTTTACTATCAGAAAGGTCAACATGAAAATCGTTAACTCTTGTTTTCTTCTTAACTAGGAAATGAGAATCTTGTTTTCTGAGCTGACCCTCCCATTCCCATTACAGCTTAAGATACTGGACAGTTGCAAGCCTTGTTTGTTTGTTGTTTTTTTTTTCAGGCATCCATCTTTCTTAATGCCATTCATACAGCCCAAAGTTTGCCTTCTGAAATCCATTCCCACACTTTGGCATCTGTGTATAGAACATCACAGCACCCAATTACCTTACTTAAAAGCCTGCCTTACCACCCAAAAGCATAATTTAGACATAATATGAAAAATTGCTATAGCTAGAAGGTCCATGTCTATCACATAACATCACTCATAAAAAATGGGATAGCTCCTTGAACGTTAGTGTAATGGAAAATACTTAAAATACTTTTTAGTGCCACTTTTTATTAGTTTCATATTTTTGAACAATTTCTGTGATTGATAAAAGTAGGATTGGAGAATGTCCCTGAAATGTTAAGGGAGTACTGGGTGTTGTTCCGACTTATTTCAGTTATACCCAGCAACCTCAGCCCTAACACCTAAAGGAGCAGTAGCTGTACTCAAATCATCTTTGCCTGATAGGTAATTTCTTACACTATACACTTACTATTTCATGCTAAGTGTTCACAACTTGACCAATCTATAAAGCAGACAATAATTAATGAGGCATGGAAAAGTGTTACTGATTTTGGAACATGTAAAAAATACTTTTACACACATTTCATTTAATAGTTGCTGCTCTTCCTGAGTGTTGTGTTAAAAAGGTGTGAAGCACGAGGTGCGAAACCCTAATCAGAAAGCTCAATTTAGATGAGAAAGTTTTCAGAACCAGTGAATTTAGGTTTTTTTCTTTTCAAAGGCAAGAAGAGAGTATGTCAGCACTAAGTGAGGCTAGCATAGAGAAGTTATAGAAACTTATTTTCAAAGAAAATCAATTACAAACTGTGTGCAAACCAATTTGTGGTGAGAGAAACTACACTGGACCAGCTCTCTTTTACTTGGCCCTAAAGCAAAGCCTTTAAAAATCCTTTTAATCCCTTTCCTACCTGCATCTTCTCGAAGATCACTCCATTCAATCTTTTTCCTATCTTTTCCAAATGTACTTTGCATTTGCATGGAGTTGGGACCAATTTCTCTGTTTAATATATTCTCACCTTTAATATGGCAATGACTTTTTTTACAAGAAATGCAACTTTAAGTTACTGGGGTTTAAATGAAAGACTTGAGTGCCTGTCATGATGAAAAGAGAACAAAAGTGTGGATCAGACTACTGACACCCAAGGTTTTACCTGAGAGAAACAACCCGTGAAGGTGTCTGATGGCTAATTCAGACTTAGGAGCTTGGCATCCTCCCTATTTCTCTCTGAATTACTGTGGACCTTCTGTGTCTTCTTGCACATCTTTCCCTAGAGGAAGGCACATTTGGGAGGTCCTAGGAAACTACAAATTGGAAACTTCCAAAATAGAAACGCACTTCGTGGCCATTATTGATTTTTAGAGCACATGGTTTGAAGCATTCTTTAAAAAGTTAACGTGCAAGTCTCTTAATTTCAAATTGGATAAAAAATTTGGCATAACTTTAATATTAGTAAATAATTATGTTCGGGTGAAGGAGGTAAAAAGATAAATCTTGATCTACATGGATACTCAGTGGCAGTGGGTCTTCAGGCAGTGGCCAGAAATGTTATCCAGCCAAAGTGCTTATATGGGATTTCTCCCAAGGCACAAACAGGATAAACATCAGCTTTTTATCTTCTTGAAGCCAGGAAATTATGAGGAAATTTAGACTATTTAAAATTCCTGAAATGTGGTTTATTACTTGGGTTTTTTTTTCACTTTGTTCACAAGTATATTGTAGCTTTTAATTTCAAATTCTCTTTAGAGTTAACAGAGAGTCAAAAATGATGACCGCGTTAAGTTAGTGATCTGTGACGAGATACATAGAGGTCCATAGTCTAAAGCGATTCTCTGTTCAGATGAGGATAATTTATGTTGATCCCACTTACTAAACTGCCGTGGAAGCCTTTGAGCAGTAGGCACTCTTAGCCTCCAAACCTGTCTGCATAGCATTTACCTATAGATGAATACTGGTTTCAAGGTATGCTCTGATAAAGAATTTCAGGACTTTGCATAAAGACTGCTGCCACCAAAGGAAAGATGCTGGCAGATGCAATGGGTAACGATAAGTACTATATTGGTGAAAATAACCAAAATGGAAAAGAAACACACCATTTAAAAAAAAACAAACAAACAACACCTCCTACCTCTGGAAAATAAACCCAGACAACAAAGCAAGTCTTAAAGACTGACCTGCGATATAAGAGATTCTACTCACTGTAGTTCTAACTAAAATAAAATAAATCTGTTGCTTCTGTTGGGCATTTACTATTTAGCATAAACATTTAACACCCCCTACATAACTACGTCTATGCCTTCAGAGTTTCAGACTAAATTATTTCTTATCCCCTATTCCTGATATTAAATGCTTACAAGCTATTCCCTAACTAGTCTAATAACTGCTACAAACCCATACAATTTTTATTTCCTATTTTTAGCCCAAACTTCTGTTCCTAGGTTTATCTCTGCAATCAGAGTATTGATAGGTTGAATGGCCTGAAGGCAGAGCATAAATATTTTGTAACGTCAGATCAAACTAATGGGAAAAATTGTCTTTCCCTCATCACCTGTTGTGCTTCTCTCCTTAGGAATCAATCTGCTTCTAAGGGAAAGGGGGATCTGCAGGGTCCTGCAAATCTTTGGAGCAGTGTACAGATGAAAGGCAAGAGGTGAAAGTAAATTAGGTGGATGTTAGCTTTAACAGTTGAGTAGAAACATAATTTTCTCACATTTCTGTAACAGGTACCAGAGCGATGTCTTTGGGCAGTTCTTGCCCTCACAGATCACGGTCACTGTCACAGTGGGCTGTCGTTCACTATTACCCAAAAAGATTGCAAGAACACCATATGGCTCTCAGGCTCCCCTCATTTTAAAATGTTTTTAAAACAAGCCTCTGGAGAGAAGTAGGGCAACAGAGAGCACTGCATGCTGTTGTTGCTATGGCAGGTAAGAATGTAGTGATTTAGTAACCTGGAAAAGTATTTATGAGAACTCCAAATCCTAAGTAGATCAAAAAATGATTTACGTGGCATTGATGTCAGCTTAAAGATATCTGGCCTTCTTTATAGCATGGGTGATTCTCAACAGGACAGAAGCAGACCTGATTGTGAAGTTTAACTTGTGTAAACTAACATTCAAGATTGCCTCCATGAATATACTGGAGATGGGATGAAGCCGACTGTTCTTAGTTCATGTAAGCTTATTTGTTCCAACATTATTATTCCAACATTAGGGCTGATGGTTGGACTTGATGATCCCAAGGGTCTCTTCCAACCTAAACGATTCTATGATTCTATGATTATCATTATTACAGGAACTTACTTTCCTCTGACAAAGCTCTGCAGAAAACAGTGAAAAGCGTACTGTCAAGGAGGCTGAAAGTGTGGAACAGGAGACAGTATTTTCAGGAAGATCCTCACACAAAACTAAATATTGGGAAATAAAGGCAGAGGAAAAGTGATTCATCTTCCCCTTGCTCAGCAAGATTGCGTATAAATTCCTTTGACAATCCTCTGCCTTTATATGAAGCTCTAATTAATGCTATGTGCTTTCACTTAATTATTTCCTCTCTTTCGGATGGACTGTAATTGGGCCTTGCTCATGTGTGGAGAGAGATGGGATATAAAATAATGTTTCTAATCTGCACCATGATCCAGCCATACACATATTTGACACCAACAACTGTACTTTGCAAGTGTGACAAATTGCTTCGAAAAGGGACCAGGATTTCAGTAGTCTAAAAGAGGAATTCCTTTTTTAAAGATGGCTATTACTGACTATTCCAAATATCACTGAATTATCATATGAGACAAATTTGAGACACACTGTCATGGGTAATTAATCCAGGCGTGAATTCAAAATGCTGGGTTTAATATTATTAATGGTATGCATTTTTCACGTGATTAACATATTGACTGCCCTACATTCTAAGAGTTAGACTCTCAGTGGCCGCTTTGGTATGTGAAAAACAGCAGAAGGCAAGCTGTAGCATTTCCAGTTTCCTCCGTTGCTGTTGGTAATCAATTGCACGCAATTCCCGTTTAGCGCTAACCAGCTATCAGAAGTTAATCTTGCTGTGTAAGAGAGGGGTTTTTTTAATTTCAAGAAATCTAAGACACAACACACATCTTTGCACTTAACAGAAGAAACCTCTCTCTCACTTACAGAGGAACTTAGAAAGAAAATTTTAAGTAAAATATGAAAAAAATACCAAAGAGACTGAAAAAACCCGAACCCTTTACACTCCCTGTGAAATCAAGGCAGAAGGCGGTGAGACCTCCCAAGCCACTGAAACAAAGAATTCTTACACACAGACTTGGTTTTCCTTTGTCTGTTCTGACTTATGAAGCAGCCTCGCAAATGTGTTTTGCTCAAAAAGATGGTATTAAAAAGGTATTGGTTAGAGATCATCATGGTATATTAATTATGCAAAGGAAGCCAAACCGGATTTAATCAGAAAGAGCAGACTCCAAACAGAAGAGAGACGGTTAAGAAAACATTTATGGTAATGCCAGAGCATCTGCTGATTACAGTCAAAGCTGCAGGACGCCAACATTAAATCACTGAACCATCTTGACAGCTTCTGGGTACTCAAGTTCAATTCTAATAATAATTTGCTGTGAAATTTATCCAAATCTGAAAATTAGCCAGAAAATGTTTACAAAGACCGTATAAGTAAATAAAGCAGATACAAAATTGATTTGCGTCTGAAAAATACATACCTAAAATAGATGTACAGCATTCAGACATTTCAGAGATGCATGTAAATTGGTAAATCTCTAAAAAAGACTAACCGCTTTGAGAACAGAGAATAATTTTATCATCCAATTCCTATTGATTGTGACCTAGCACTTGTTTGTGTTTAGAACTGTTAGCATGCTTGTTTGTTGAATATAAACACAGATTAGCCATTTCAAGGAGGCCCGCACCATTTAAAATCAGTTCTTAATTCCTGACACCTGAGGATTCTACACAGAACAATATACTTCATTGTAAAGCTTTAATTGATGCATCTATGTGCTGCAGAGGGTGATTACTTGAATAATAAGAGCCGTGTGATCCGGTTGCTAAGCAAATGTGAGTATGAGAAAAAGCCCGAGAAACGACGTAACAATGAATCAAGGTGTGATGACAGGATAATTATTCTATGAACTGTCATGTTGAAGGACTCGCAGAACACTGACCCGCACGTGATCACACATCAGAAGATTGCCTGAGGGGTAATTAAAATAATAATATACAAGTCCAGTCAGTCACAAAGAGAAAAATATATGCTTGATGTTTTTCTCTGTAGCACGCGTGGCCAAATGCATTCTCATGTTAAATGTAAATGCTTAAACAGCGCAAGAATTCGGAGGACAACAAATTACAGCAAAGACCACTGAAGTTCATCTGAATTAGCATTAATGCTTTTCTTTCTTCAGTTACTCTGGGCATTTAACTAAATATTATTCATACTACGACACAATTAAAACATAAAAAACCCCATGAACTAACTTTCTGAAGGAAGTTGGAAAAAATTCAATCCTTTCAAATTACATTTAAGGTTTTAATGTAATACATTAAAAAAGAAGGAATGTTGTGGTGGGTTGACCCTGGACAACAGCAAAATATCCATCCTCTTGCTCACTCCCCTTTTCCATGGGGTGAGGAGAAACTAGAATAAAGGTGAGAAGCCTCATGGATAGAGACAGCAACACTTTAATACACACAACAAAAGCTGTGCGTTCTAGCAAAGCAAAATAAGGAGTTCATTCACTATTTTCCATTGGCAGGCAGCTTTCCTGCCACCTCCTGGAAAGCAGGGGCTCAGATGCTGGGGAAGACAAACGGCATAGCCAGGAACATTCCCCCCGTCCTTTCCCTGAGTTTTTATTGCTGACAGTGACAAAGTATGGTATGGAGCACCAGTTTGGGTGAGCTGGGCTGTTCATGTCCCCTCCCAACTTTTTGCCCACCCCAGCCTCCTTGCTTGTGTGTTTTGGGGGCAGTGGAGAGAAAGCCTTGACGCTGTGTGCAAGCTCTGCTCAGCAAAAGCCAAAACACCGCTGTGGTATCAGCGCTGCTTTCGGCACCAATACGAAGCACAGCACCCTGCGGGCTGCTGGGAGCAAAGTGAACTCCATTCCCAGGCAAGGCCAGTAAAACTGCAGATATTGTAACAACTCTGTGCTTAGTTGCCATAATATATCTAAATTTGATCAACTCCGTTCCCATGACAGAGTTAAAACTTTCAGGTCAGACTTAAACTTGATTCCATTTCTCTCTCTTCAGGCTTTTGTTTGGTTGTTTACTCTATCAGTTCACTTTGGCATATACCCGTCTTCAAGCCTAGACTTTAGCTCCAGGAACATACCCCATGATCAGGTGCCAGCAATGCATTCTGCATATCCTCCTTATGTGTAAATATGCAGACACCCTTGAACTGCCTTTGAAACAGCCATCATCAGCCTTGGCCTCGGCAGAAATGTTCTTCCCACTGTCTGTGCTCTTCAACCTGCTTTTTGGGTGAGCTTTGTCGATAGCATGGAGTCACTTACAACTTCTTTGCAACTATACTGATTATAGATGCTGCTCAGTGTAGAAAAAGACTAAACCAAACCAAGACGAAACGACCTGTTTCCAGAACTAAGCCAGTCTGTGATGGGAACCACTTGATTACTCAGAGGAAGAATAAATTCAGAAATCTCTCCTGTTACTCCTCATGTAACTGAAGACACTGGAAGACAGCCAATTAGGAGAGGTTCTGGGGATACTTTTCAAAAATTTAAGGCCAGTGAGAATACCTGAAAAGATTTTTTTGGAACAAGATAACTATACAGCTCACGTGACCAAAATTCGTAGAGACCAGGATATCCATCAGTTACTACCACATCATATATAGGCACTATCATAGCAAAAAAAAATAAATTCTTTTTCTCCCATCATATCCTAAGGACATTAAAAACACACACCTTTTAGGGAAGACACTGCATAAAATAATTATCATAATGACACTTCTTCCTAGAATGAATAGGTTCTGTAAACACATTGCCAGAGCATCAATTAAGTTACTCACTCATACTAAATATGGTAGTTATATTCTCAAATCTTTTCTATCATCTTCATTAGTGCTCATTTCAAAAGAGTAATGCTGTACCCAAATAGCTTTAAATGCTAAGAAGGAAAACAAATGCTATTGAAAAACCTCCCAATGTTCAGTAACTCACTGTGGTCCAAATAAAATTTATTAAAATGCAAATCTCAAGCATATTAGTATTAATTTCAAAGTAACATCCCTATAGAAGAAATAAAATTTTTAGTTGTGCAATAAAATCATACCACTTACAAATCTAGATTCTCGACATTAGCAGCAGTGTTATGAATAACAATTCAGCAGACTCCAGAGACATCTGTAAAAATCTTGGAGAAAAAGTAGTAGGACACATATTTATGTATTTTTAGTTCAGAAACTTCTTAACTGAGGAAAACTCTGGGGAAGCAAGAATACTCTAAAATGTTCTCAGTTAAACTTCAAACCAGAAACCAGAAATCTAACTGGGCTTATAGTAACTACAACTATGAAATATATCTATACAATTTGTTGACTACAGATATGTACATATTACAGTTACAGCAATAAAAACTAGCTTTTTTGCTTCAATATTGTATAGCATTACTTGAAACAAAAGCATGCTTAGCCCTGTGCGTCCCTGTGCCTGACCAAAGGCTGCTGAGCCCAATGTGAGATTCACTGGACCGAATGAATTTGTACTGGTTGCCTTAGGCTCCCTTCACAGTCAATGAGGAGAAACAAGCACTTCTAAATTGCGCTTCATTTCACCCTGATGTAGGTACTTCAAGCAGGTAAAGAGAGCTTATGGTAACTCACTCAAATGTGAATGCCTGCACTCCAGACAGGCATATTTATGATATTGAGATAGTACTCAGCCCTGTGTGTTTGAATTTGTGTTAAGTAAGATAGCTAGCTTAGTAGATTAAAGAATTAAAGTAAAAGTGATTTGAGTCCCATAAAAATACTTCATGAACTCTCGGAAAAAAAAAATTAAAAAAACCCCAGTGCTTATGGAAATAAATAAATAAAAGTGTTTATGTAGAGCATGCAGCATTTTTTTTATTTAAAAAGGATAAAAGTAGTACGCATGTAGATAAAAACTAGAACAGTACC
Source organism: Jacana jacana (assembly GCA_013400555.1). Lineage (NCBI taxonomy): Eukaryota > Metazoa > Chordata > Aves > Charadriiformes > Jacanidae > Jacana > Jacana jacana. The sequence goes on along the minus strand of VZTM01029325.1, from coordinate 5,437 downwards.
TGTTATTCAACACTACTTCACTACTTTGACTCCTGTATAGTCTGATTGCCATTCAAAATAAACAGTAAACAAAATATTTTCATTGCATCTTATCATCATATTTTATGCATATATTAAAGATTACTTGCCTCTCACTTGTAAACACACTAAATATGATGTTAAATTTGAATTATTCCATAAAACATAAAGCTGAAGAATTAGTAAAGAAAAGTGTTAAGGTTCCAACATAGCAAAGGCAATAATAACAATAATAGTAATAACCCAACACGCAAAGGTATTTTTGGTATGAAATAAATACATTTACTTCGGACTCAATCTTTTGAAAAGATCTTTCTGATTAAATCTCTTACACTTTATTCCATCTTTCATTCAGAAAAAAAGGGAACTATGCCCATCAAAATTAAAATACAAAAGCCATTTCCCTCATCAGATAACGCACAGCTCCATATCCCTTCCTGCATGTGGGAATGACTGTGATACATACAGATTCGGCTGAAATGCATTGCAAATTTGGGAGACACCTTTTTTAAAGGCAAGTTCATAAACTATTTGTAGGTGGGCTGAAGTCGTTGTGTACTGTACTAACTCCACAAACTACATAAGTAAGCACAACGTGTGGGATATTGTCTACTGATCCTGTGCAGCCACTAGTGCTGTACTTCACCAAAAGAAAATTTCTGTAGAGTATGGTAGCCCCAGCACAGATTGACACTGCCTGACTCTGCAGGACAATAATGGCAAAGAGATTGCACTGTCAAGGGACTAGTCAAGGGAAAAAAGGCAATCTTCAGAGCACAATTAAAAACACATACTTTAGATATCTATTGCTTTCTTTCGATTAGAGAGAGAGCCTAGCTTGGATTAGTTTTAAACATAGTATAGTGAGGGCGGCAAATCAAATCCCATGTAATTAAGCAGAACAATACCTACATCAGACTGTGAACTTTGTTTACCTGCTTTGCATATATCTTAAACCTGCCCGAGAGCTGCCAGCTCTGAACAGCGATTTCTCACCAGTATTCTTTAAAAATGTTTTTTCAAACGGAAGTGGGGTGAGGTAGCTGAATGGAGTACACGACAGGTAGGCACAGGAACCATTGAGATTAGCATTAGGGGATGATAGCTGGCTGGCTGCAGAGGCTGCGCCAACACAACTTCCCAGACAGAAAGACAAGTAAATCTTGGAAGTGAGAGTCCTCACCTGTCCCAGGGAAGACATTTGGGCCAATGTTAATGGCATGGCCTTCAACGAGGCCAAGTGACAGGTCCTGCACTTGGGCCACAACAACCCCATGCATCGCTACAGGCTTGGGGAAGTGTGGCTGGAGAGCTGCCTGGCAGAAAAGGACCTGGGGGTGCTGGTCGACAGGCAGCTGAACATGAGCCAGCAGTGTGCCCAGGTGGCCAAGAAGGCCA
>VZTM01029323.1:289755-310856 GCA_013400555.1 Jacana jacana | reverse complement strand
CCTGACAGGCCCAGTCATATCCCCTCCCCCCCTGCTATCTAGTTTAAAGCCCTGTCAATGAGCCCTGCTAACTCCTGCCCCAGGATCCTTTTCCCCTTCTGGGACAGGCACATCTCCCCTGCTACCAGCAGGCCAGGCACCTTGGATGACAGCCTAGGATCAAAAAACCCAAAGCCCTGCCAGTGACACCAGTCTCGGAGCCAGAGGTTGACCTGCTGCTTCTTCTGTTAATTTCTTCATTCATGCCTGCCATGGAAGGGAGAGAGGAGAACACAGCTTGTGCTCCTGATCCCCTAAGCAGCCGTCCCAAGGCTCTAAAACCACTTGTAATTGATTTTGGGCTCGTTCTACCCACTTCATCACTACCCACCTGAAATACTAACAGGGGGTAATAATCAGTGGTTTTTACTAGGTCAGGAAGCTTGTTACACACATCCCTGACCCATGCCCCCTGGGAGGCAGCAGACCTCTCTGTGAAGCGGGTCAGGACAGCATATTGGTCCCTCTGCCCCCCTCAGTAGAGAGTCACCCACCACAATGACCCGTCTCCTTTCCCTCTTGCAGCCAGTGTTGATACCAGGTGGATGCCAACTTGGTCTTTCCAGCACTTCTGGCCTGGGTGCACTATCCTCCTTTCCAACAGCCAGTTCCTCCTGCAGGACTCCATACCTGTTCTGCAGTGGTAACTGGGAAGGCTGGGAGGGGGATTCACCTGCTTCCCCGGGCAGGGACTTGTTTCCATTCCTCCCCCTCCCCAAGATCCCCTCCTGCTGTCTGATGACAAGAGGCGGGAGGGTCCCCTGATTTATTTGGGGCCTCGACCTGTTCCCTTTCTCTCAGGGAGTGGGTCCACCAATCAATTTCTTTCTCACACTCCCAGATTCTCCTCAACCTTTCCACTTCGTCCCTCAGCTCAGCCACCTGGTTGAGAAGGTCACATCTGACACAGATGCTGTCTCTGTGTCCTCCACTGCAAGTGCCAGGCTCCGGCTCTGCATCCAGAGGCCTGGACACCCATGCATTTGCACAGGGCCTCTGTCTGGGTGCCCACAGCTTTTCGGGCATCCGCCTTTGACCGAGTATCAACCATGGCTGGTCTACTAGGAACTGACACCTTGCAAGTCAGGGGTTAGCTGGGATGGGCAACCTGGTCCCCAGACCACTTAGAGGGGCTGAACTTACCTTGCACACTGGCTCACGCAAACAGATTCCTCGCTGTGGGTCGTGTGGGCAGGGACTAGTCCCTGTCCTCCCAAGAAAGGAAAAAAAAAAAGAAAGTGAAAAAAGCAGGAGCACATTCTTTCAATTTGTATCATGAAATACTAGGTGTGTGCATCCCATTTACAGTCACAAGAGTTGCAGGACTAATTCCTTGCTGAAGACACTGAAAATATACCCAAAGGAGTCCGCATTAACAAAGCCACAAACCACATTAGAAAAACCACAGAAGCCAATTTGGCACTCAGACCTTCTGTGCTTCTGGCAAAAATCCAGGGCTCAGCTAGGGCTGCATCGCCTTTCCCGACACAAAGGGCTCAACATTCAGAAGGTTCTATCTAGTGCAGCTGGTGGGAGCTCTCTTGGTGTCTCTGTGTGGACTCTGTACACGTGAACCTCTGATTCTGGCTTCCAGGTTTTATTTTTTCCCTGTCCCGAACAGAGGCACTCATTGCCTGTGAACCCAGTCATTGCAGTCCTCGTGTTAGAAAGGTGACTGATGCAACATAAGCTTCAGTGCGTGGGGTGATGGGTGGATATTGAAGAGAATACTGCAGCCTGCATCTCTGGGGGGTATGGGAATGTCCAGAGGGAAAAAAAAAAGATTAAGGGGGAAAATGAACTGGGAGGAGAGGAACCATCAGAACCACAGCAAAGGCATTGAAGGCACAACTACCAGCAAAGAAAAAGCTGTGAATTGGGCTGTGGGAAAGAATGCATCCCTATCCTTATCCAAAGATAAAAAGTCTGCAGTCCTCGGCAGCCTCAAGCGCCAGTGGCTGACTGGAAGCATTACTGGAAGGACCCCGGGAGCCTTTTTACGTGCTGACTGGAAGCATTATTGGGGCCTTCATTTGCTTCTACATCTATTGCATGATGATCTCATTGGCATTCCCTGCAGTGAGCCCACTTAATCACGCTAACCAAAAAAAAAACAAACAGAAAAGCCAACTCCAGGCATTCTGGTGCCTTTGTCCTGCAAGTCCACTGCTCTGCTCGTTCTGCACCGCATCTTCCTCGGCACTCCTGCCCGCTTCGCACTCAGGTTCGAAACGGAGAGGTCATGTTATGTCAGCTGGCCCTTTCTCCCACTTCAATGCAGGGCTGTTCTTCACTTCTTCCTAACTTGTCTAGTTCATAGTGTCTTTTTCCCTGTGTTCTACCAGCAGATAGGGAAGATGAAACAAACATTTCAAACTGTTTTCCCTTTTATTAGTAGTACCTTGCCTTCACTTTCCGACTGCTGAGTGTCTCCTCTCTTGCTCAGCCCCTTGATATTTTTAGGTAGTTTATTGTCTTTCCCTCCCACTTTTGTACTGCTCAGGCAAACTGTAAATATTTATGTCTTTTAGTCTCTTTGCAGAAATCTTTATCTGCAGGCTCATTTTCTGCCCTTCTCTGAACTGCTTTTAGTCTTTAATGAGGAGCCCAGAATGAGCACTGCTCTCCAGGTGCACTTACATCATGTTTGCCGGGCAATGGAGGGAGGGAGGAAGAGAAGGATCTGGTGTTGCCCCTGCTGTTGGCCATCTCTGGGAGTCTGCAAAGTACCACCATGCTGGAAACTCAATCTTTTCCTGGTTTTTTAAGTTTCTCACTCCTTGGGTAGATGGGAACAACTCAGCCTCAGTCCTTCCCATTCCTCAGGCCGTTCTTCTCTTGGTAGCATTTGATCACTGCACTCTGCTAAACCACTCTCTGCAGCAGGACAGGCGATTCCCACCCTGTCTTTCATAGTAGCATCTTGGGCCTTGAAGTGTCAAACTGTGTGGTTCTGCCTGCCCTGCAAAATCCCCCTTTTCCCCAGAGGCTGAGGAAAGTGTTCTGCCTTTTCCATGTGAAAAGACTGCCCTTCCTTCCCTCTTGCTCAAGCTGGCTGCAGTGTTTTCTAGCCTCACTTCTGGGCTTTTCGGGTATTTACTTCTCATGATGGGATTTTTAGCCCTTTCTTACGTCATGGGGCTGGGAAATTTATCCTACCTGCAAGCCCCTAATGCCAGCTCCTCCTTCTGTCCTATAAAACCCCCCTGTTGTGCAGTCCAGATTGTTACCAGAGATTTTTGGACTACCCTTCTGCACTGTCAATCCCATTTATTACATATTTCATGATCACTATAAAATCTTTTTTGGCACCATAGTTACTTAGGATTTTTGTTCCTTCTAATATCCATTTGGAGACACTGTACCACATGTTTCCTGAGTTTCTGGGCTGTACACACACGTGTGCACACACACACACACACACACACACACTTTGTGACAGGTACCTGAAATGGAATGTCTCTATTGCAGTCTTTTGACATCTGCGGTCGTGTGGGAAGTGTCCGGAAGGCACTGAAGGTCCTTTGCACCCCACAGGTAAGCAGACAGATACATTGCACCACTTTCATAGGTTACTTGTTACTATTAAATGACAGAGTTGAAACGTGCTCAGTGTATCGAGTTCACAGAATAAAGTAATTTTTGTGTCCTGGCTGGATAAGCTGCTATTTCTTCTCAGGGGTGTTAGGAACCCTTTCTCATACCTGCCCTGTCCCAGGATTGGTGCTGGTCTGGCCTGTTTCATCTGGTTGAAAGCCCTGTGTAACGTGGATTAATCCATTGAGGACAAAACTGCAAGAAGCTGACAAAAGTGTGAGAAAGACTTTAAATGGAGACATGGAGTGCCTGCTGTGCGGTGACGTTAAAGAGATACTGCAGGACACAGAAGTTATCCCATAGAATCATAGAATTACCTGGTTTGGAAGGGACCTTTAAAATGATCTAGTCCAACCAACACCCCAACACCCTAACTCTGATAAAAACCATCACTGACCCATGTCTCTCAGCACTGTGTCTACCCGGCTTTTGAATGCCTCCAGGGATGGTGCCTCGACCATTGCCCTGGGCAGCCTATTCCAAGGCTTCAGAACTCTTTCAGTGTAAACATCATTCCTAATCTCTAATCCCCTGGCACAATTTGAGGCCATTTCCTCTCCTCCCATCACCTGGGACTTGGGAGAAGAGACTGACCCCCCCCCAGCTACACGCTTCTTTCAAGGAGTTGGAGAGAGTGAGAAGGTCTCCCCCCTCAGCCTCCTTTTCTCCAGGCTGAGCACCCCCAGTCCCTCATTTATGGCATCAGAGCAGTCCCCTCAGAGACTGAGCGCACCCTGGGAGCACCCAGGTTCCATGGCACACCACCAGCATCTCACTGGCCTGCAGAATGGTGTTGAGAAACGCAGCCCCAGGCACGGCGTTATGCAGTACTGGGATTGAGATCTGTTGCAGTGGAATACTCTGGCTTATATTTTAAAAGGGTAAAATCAGAGACTGTAGAGGAAAAGAACATCACATCATAGGGGTTTGATAGAACGTTCCTTGTTTATTCTGTGGGCTTGGGCTGGTCACTTTTCCTCAGCACATTTCCTTTGCCCCTATTACTGTTATTACAACAGGAGAAGCAACATTTACCTTCCATATTTAAAAAGTGGGAAGCCTGTGGGTGCTGCTGCTGGTATTCTTTCGGATATTGTCTAACTTGCTAACAATAATACCTCCCACTAACTAACCACCCCTGCAAATCTGAATTAATCCTTTCAGCTCCCCGTTGAGCTCATTAAATTTCATTAGCATTGCTCCAGAAGTGGAGGCGCTGAAAGATGGAGTCAGCTCGAGGGGAAAACAAAGCAGAGAGCACAGGACTCCCCGTGTTCTGTGTGTGCTGGTGCCCAAAACTCCCTGCCCCATGCGCAGTGACGTAACACTAGTGGCCTTCCCGGGGAACCTGGGTGTGAAAAACTGTATCTTTGAGTATGCTTAGCCACAAACCAGATTGTCTTCAAACCCCTTTGACACGGGGATCTTTTCCCACCTCTCCCTAACAGACCTACGGAGTCCGTGCCACCAGCCAGCAGTGCAGCGAGGCAGGTGACATCTGTGCCATTTGCCAAGCAGAATTCAGGGAACCTCTCATCCTTATGTGCCAGGTAAGACCCCAAGCTTCCCACGTCGCCTTCCCCCGCTGGCATTCATTTGGTTGACTCCTGCAGCTGGGGAGAGGCACACTTAGCCTAGGTACTCCTAAAATCGTCTTCTGGGTCTTGATCCAGGTCCTAGTGGTTATTTTTTTGCCCTCTTCCAGATAGCCAGGGATTCACAACAGCTGAGTCACCCTTCAGGGGCTGATCATGGCTACTGAGATGGAAAAGAGTAGCCTTGTAGTCCAGGGGCTGCCAGTTGGCACTCCAGACCTTGGATCTGGAATGCAAGAGGCTTTTAGCTGACCCTTGGGGAGACTGGGTAGTCAATGGGCAGCTCATTACAGTTGGAAGAGAGACTTGGGATCATCAGCACCACTCTACAAAGGTCTCCCCTACACCAGATCCCTCAACACCACATCTCATCCACTCTGAAACACAGTCAGGGATGGGGACTCCACCCCCTCCCTGGGCAGCCCAGTCCAGGCTCTGACCACTCTTCCTGGGAAGAATTCTTGCCTCATGTCCAGCCTAACCCTACCCTGCTGCAGCTTGCAGCCATTCCCTCTCCTTCTATCGCTCATTGCCCGTGAGAAGAGACCAGCACCAACCTCTCTGCAATGGCCTTTCAAGCAGTTGTAGAGAGTGATGAGGTCTCCCCACAGCCTCCTCTTCCTCCAACTAAACAGTCCCAGCTCCCTCAATTGTTCCTCATAAGATCTGTGCCCCAGGCCCTTCCCCAGCTCCGTGTCCCTCCTCTGCACTCACTCCAGCCCCTCCAGATCTCTCTTGTGTTGAGGTGCCCAGAACTGGACACCAGACTCAAGGGGTGGCCTCCCCAGTGCTGAGCAGAGGGGGACAATCACCTCCCTACTTCTGCTGGTCACACTACTTCTGATACAAGCCAGGATGCCGTTGGCCTTCTTGGCCACCTGGGCACACTGCTGGCTCGTGTTCAGCCACAGCTGAATGATGAGCAAGCACTGCGAGAGGGGTGTAGATCCAGAGTGAGCCCAACAGGGTGAGTGAAGGCAGACGCAGCACCATGTAATCGTGGTCTGGCCTCTGTACCCCTGGCCAGGAATACAAGTAGTTCTGCATGTAGAACTTGGTCACTGCTGCCAGTAACTGCCAATCATGTTGCTTCTCATTTGGTAAATTCTGGCAAAACCTAGAGCTTAAGAACAGCGAGCACTGAGTGATGCCGTAGTCCTGACCTCGGGGGAGTAACCCCCCTCCGAGGACACCATGCTTGCCATGGGTTCTGTTAACGCCTCCAAGGGCGGTGAAGGCATTGCCTTGTGGCAAGACTGGTGGTGCTTCCCCAAGCTTTTATCTTCATTTGCTTTTAACTTGGTCAAACTTTATCTGTTGGGCTTGAAATGGTGCATCCTGGAGGCTGTCTCTGGCCAGGCTGTGGCTGTGTGAGGGAAAACCTTAGGCAGAACGATTCAGCCATTTCTGGAATGGAACTGATGGGGTATGTGCTCTCTTGTGATACCAAAATAAACTCAAGAGCCTTTTTCTGAAGAGCTTTAACATTCTCATACTTTGTAACGGGGCTGTCAGATTAAAGCGGGTCCCCTGTACAGCACAAGTGTCTCTTACTGTTCCCTGTGAACATCTGTGCAGATGTTATCAAGCTGTAAGCCCCAGAGAACCTGTCTTTGTGTGTGCTTATCAGATTGATGAGTAACATTTCTGCTGACTCCACCTGTGTTGAGGAGGTCTTGGCTTCTTGCAGCTTCCAACGCTCCCTTCTTGCCCTGTCTCTTCTCACCTGTGTCCCGGGTGGCTGTTTGTGCCCAAGCCAAGCCAGGCGGACAGTCCTGAGGTAGCTCAGAGTAGAAATGAGAGGAGAAGACAAGGGGTAAAAACTGACAGGTATAGAGGTGGAGAAACTGGGACTGGGAAGCTACTGCCTGAGACTGGGTGATGCAAGCAGAAAACAGCAAGCAGGGGGAAGAAGAGGGTTGTTCAAGCTAAGGAAAAGCTTGTAAAATAACCCAGGGAACTGAGGATGAAAACAGGGTAGAGAAAACCCTCAGAACTGAACCCACCTGCACTTGAATCCTCACTTGATGCCGTGGCTGTCACTCTTAGTGACAAGCCAGGACCTCCTGCTCTCATCCTGCTGGTGCCCTTTTGTCTCCACAGCACGTGTTCTGTGAAGAGTGCCTCTGCCTCTGGTTCGACAGGGAGAAGACCTGTCCTCTTTGCCGCTCTGTCACAGTAGAAACCCTGCGTTGCTGGAAAGATGGCACCACCTCTGCTCATTTCCAGGTGTACTGAAAGCAAAATGTACCAACAAAGGGAGCAACAGAGAGAGGAAAATCTGGTGATCCCATTGATCCCATGCCCCTGCTTTAGTCGCCCGTGGATTTGTTGTCTTAGTCTTTCTCCCAGCCCTGTTCCTCCAGGAGCTGACAGAACCATTGTCAGTAGCCAGAAACTTCATCCTCAAAGGCAAGAAAGAGGTGGGTTACGTGATGGCAGATGCCACAGCCGAGACTCTGGTTTTGAATATACTTGGTTATAAACTGCCCGGGATGTTTCCTTGTGTCCTGTCCTTTCAGCATAGGTAAATATTCTGTATATAAAGTACTCCCAGCTGTGTGTGTAGAACCTGGTGTACTGGAAAAAAGCTGTCCCTTGCCTCACCACTGGTGAGATTCTTCACATTAAATGGCCTTGAATCTCTACCTGCGTGGAGTTCCGCTGTTGCTGTTATATCACCTTGGAGGACTCTTCCAAAACTCTTCCGAAACATGCCCAGAGTTTATTTGGGGTGGGAGAACCATCATTTCCCAGCAGCCATGTTGTTGAAGTTGATTCATGAGCCAGCAATGTGCCCTTGTGGCCAAGAGGCCGATGGAATCCTGGGCTGTGTAGGGAAGAGTGTGGCCAGTAGGTGGAGGGAGGTCATTCTCCCACTCTGCTCTGCACTGATGAGGCCACAACTGGAATCCTGCCTCCAGTTCTGGGCTCCCCAGTTCCAGAGAGACAGGGAACTACTTGAGATAGTCCAGTGCAGGGCACCAGAGATGATGGAGGGATTGGAGCATCTCCCTGCTGAGGAAAGGCTGAGAGAGCTGGGACTCTTTAGCCTGGAGAAGGAAACCCTACCCTGCTGCAGCTTGCAGCCATTCCCTCTCCTTCTATCGCTCATTGCCCGTGAGAAGAGACCAGCACCAACCTCTCTGCAATGCCCTTTCAAGCAGTTGTAGAGAGTGATGAGGTCTCCCCTCAGCCTCCTCTTCCTCCAACTCAACAGTCCCAGCTCCCCCAGTCCCTCCTCATAAGATTTATCCTCCAAATTCCATTATATATTATATTGTCAGGAGTTTAGTTCATTTTAAACTTCTAAATCTATTTATTTCTTCCTCTCCTTTACTTTTCTTTTTCCCTGGGGTGGGGAGGGCCATCTCTCCATCTGGTTTTGGTCAATTTGGCCGCAACCACAACGGCGGGGCTGGAGGAGAAGCGGAGGGAGGCAGAGCCCGAGTGGGGAAACGCCTGCCGTGGGGGCTGAGAGGATGGAGGGAAGCAGAGGAAGAAGACCTTGACTTGAAGCGTGAGAGGAGGCCGGAACGAGCCTCAGGCGACAGCCAGCCTTGGATACGCTGCTTCAAAATCCACCGTCTTTACTTGGTGACAAGGAAGGGAAAGCGCGGGGAACGTTTGTGGCCATTCTTATAGTCCTCCTTTCCCTTTTCCTTTGTGATTTATTGAAGAAACAGGGTTGGGAAAGAAATCACCTGCTCACAATTCAGAGAGGAAATAAAGAAAAACGGAGCCGCTTTTTGCCATTGAACAGTTATTTTCCTTTTTTTTTTTTAATAAAGTCGTTATAAATATGTACAAAGAGTCTCAGCGTATGAAATTCCGTTTACAAAAGAGAGAAGCCACATCCCGCTGTCACCAGGAGCCCTCGGGGTGGCGCCTCAGTGGCCGAGCAGTGGCTTTGCTCCCACGCTGGGGAGGGCAGAGACACCGCACAGTGATGGGGAACGGGTGAGGAGCTGGGTCCCCACCACCTTTCAGCTGGGTCCTCCCGTTGGGAGCAGATGGGGAAATCCCCAACCCTCCTAAGGACTGGATCTAATGGGAAGAGGGGGAGGGAGGTTGGTGCTAACCCCTGGTCTCCCACTCGACTGGAGAGGTGGTGCTGTGCGTACCCAGGAAAACTCAGTCCTGTTGTTGATGGGTTTGCTCCCAACCCAGCGGCGTCTGCCACTAAGGATGGATGGGATTAACGATGGCAGATCGATGCCCAGATGCTTTTCAGTGAGTATTTATCAAGCTCCAAAGTCACTTTCTGTAAATATTAAAAAACTTGTGAAATTCAAGTACTGCAGAGTCCACACAGAGCGAAGGCCGGAGGAGTCCGGTCGCAGTGACACGAGAACTCGCTCCGGTGCTCAAATCAGTGTTGGCAGGAAAAAAAAACAACCCTCCAACCTAATAATCCACTTGTTTTGGCTTCTGTAAATTTAAATTCCTGTTAGAGATGGGGGAAACGGGAGTTCTGCAGCTCTGACTGGCAGAGCCAGCTCCTCCCTGCAGCTGCCCAGGGCAGAGCGGTCGCTGCGAGACAGGGGTGCGTGTGGGCAATAAGCTGCTGGAGCCACTGGTGGTGCGGGTGGAGGGGAGGAGTGTGGGGTGTCCTATGCTGGGGCTGCTCCTCCCTGTGGGAAAGAGAGGACTGTTGTGGATTCAAACCCAAGTTTGCTGTGAGCAGATCTGCCCCCAGAGAAGCTGTGAAGCTTCCGTTGGCCTCCTGTGGAGGTAGGACATCAGGCAGGAGGGTTTTGACATGGACAAAAAAACCCCGTGGGTCCAGGATTTAATTTGGAGCCCCGGGCAGTTTGTGTCTCAGGCTTTGGTCAAGATCAAGGACAGATGTTTTAAAACCATTTGTAGGAAAATGAAAATTGAAGTTAGAGGTACTATGCTGTCCTCATCATGAACCATCCTCAGAATCACAGACTGATTTGGGTTGGAAGGGACCTTAAAGCCCACCCAGTGCCACCCCCTGCCCTGGGCAGGGACACCTCCCACCAGAGCAGGGTGCTCCAAGACCCCTCCAGCCTGGCCTTGAACCCCTCCAGGGATGGGGCAGCCACAGCTTCTCTGGGCAACCTGGGCCAGGCTCTCACCACCCTCACCCCAAAGAAGTTCTTCCCCACATCTCAGCTCCATCTCCCCTCTGTCAGGGTCAAACCCTTCCCCCTGGTGCTGTGGCTTCCCTCCCCGATGAGGAGCAGCAGGACCGCAGCAATGGTGATATTTAACCCATTTGTTCCATCCCAGGAGGCAGCAGAGGAAGGTGCCCAGCTCCAAGGTGCACATGGATGTAGAAACAGCACTGGTGCATCCCAGTCTGTTTGCAACCCATGTCGTCAGAAGGAACCGCTTCTGCTTTCACAGGGGAGGGAAGACCCTCATCATTCCAGCAGGAAACGGAAAGAAAAGCAAATTCACAACTCAGGTTAACGTGGTCTGAAAGTGCTGCTGATTGAAGTAAATTGCTTTAGGAACGGGCTCGCCTAAATGAGGGCGGTTTCTGATGTGCTCTGATGGGCTTCTCGCCCCTCATCGCTGTCAGCTCCCCGATTTTGGTGATTTGCTCTATGTTTGTACTGGGAGACTCTCCTGGGGCCACGCAGGTGTGTGACGTGGGGGGCCCTGGAGGCGCAGGCAGGAGCGGTGCCACCCCACGGGGGCTTTTTTAACACACTGAAAATCATTCTACGGGAGGAGAGGGAGGGATCTGGAATGAATGGGGTAAATAAACCCTGTACTGGGTGGGACCCCCCCGTCCCCACACAGACAGCCGTGCCTTCCTAGAGTTTGGCCAGAGGAGTCCTGTTCATGGGGCAGGGGGGAAGAGGCAGAGCAGGAACCCGTGCCAGCCTGCTTTTTTAAGATGGGATCTGAAGTTCTGATCGGTGATGGGGGCTCTCTCGGCAGAGAGCTGCTTTAAAAATTAATAAGGACTCTCCTCACGGCCACATTATGCGGTGCTGGGTGTAGACTATGATCTCATAACCCGCTCCTCGGGCTCGCACACGCAGCCTCTGCTGAAACCTAAGATGAGCTCTTCTCTTTTTCTCCTTTAAAGAGCGCTCCCCCGGCCTCCCTGGCCAAAGCTCATCAAAATCAATGGCTGATGGGCTGCTGCCAAACAAAACCACACCACCACCACCCAAACAGAGCATAGAAGAGGGGTGGCGAGAGGAACTCTGCTGGTTTCCCACCCAGGAGTGTGTTACAGAACACCCCCCCACCCCGTCACCCCCGCTACAGCACGGGGAGAGCGGCTCTAGGGGAGTAGACAGCCTGCTCTCTTCTCCAGCACAAACACTGAGAGGGGTTAAACCAGGGATTTTTAAAAAGGATAAGGACACCCCTTGTCAAAAAAAGGAGGCATTGGAGAGTAACAATTACACCAGCAAATGTAAGGCTTTGACAAAGACATACCCTCTAGTAAATAATTCAATTTATGTACAGTGACTGCTGCCTATGAATTGATGGGAAGCCCTTTTTCTCCTGGCAACTAAGAGATGAACGTCTCCAAAACTTAACCCTTGGTTAAGCTGTGAACTCAGGAGCTAATAACTGCTAAAGGTGAGGAAACTACGGGATTCCCTCCCCCTTGCACTGAGAAATACACCCTGAGGGCACGGGGGGACCCGCTGTCCATCCTCCCCAGCAAAGTCCTCCGGCCACTCCTCCTCCTCCTCCTCCTCGACTATTTTCCCTTCAAATTGGCCCCATGCAATACCTCACACACCATTTCACTTCCTCCATTCCAGGGATCTGCAGAGGGCTCTATTCCTATGACTCTGCCTGGATCCGGCAGTCACAGACCCAGCACTCGCCACACTGGAACCAGCCGAGGCTCCTCCTTTTGCCAGAAGAATTTAAACTTCTCTCAGTAGGAGAAAACTTCTCTCAGAAGGGGAACAGGATGCTGAATATTCCTGAGCATCAGGTCACAAACGGGAGGAAAATGTTTTATCAGGACCCTGCAGCTCTGAGACCAAGCAAACTCCATCAACAGCCAAACTACAGGCAGCTCCAGGATCCCTCCCAACGCCACACACACCAGAAACCAGGGCAAGGTTACTCATCAACAGCAATTTGCTCTTCCAGCAGAGCCCTTTCTGCTGGTTGTGAACCAATTTGGATCAGTAATAGCCAGGAATAGGCGTGCAGGGGCCCAAAACACATGGGTGAATATTTGATAAAGGGGGAATTTAGCTCTTAGGTCACTTACAAACCACATCCCCTCCTGCAGTAGTGAAGAAACCGCAAGGCTTGAGTGGGACATGGTGGTCACTGGGCTAGTTCCTTGACTGGGAAGTAATTTTAAAAGCCAAGGAGCCAAACTTCCTTTGGAAATTGGCTTCTTAACATTCCTTTATGCCTTTGAAAGGTTGTGTCGTCGTCCCATCCCCTGTCCCCCCCCACCCACGAGAGGGAGAATTTTCTGGTGCAAATGGCTGAAGCTGGGAAAATTGTTTCTTAAAACCTGTGCATAAAAATTGCTGTAAAAAGCGTGGGGAAGGTCTCCTGGATCCCACAGGTAGTTTTGGCTGCGAGGAAAAAAGCGTTCCATACTAGACTGGAAAAAGGCCCTTTGAGTAAGGAGAGGGTCTCCCGCCAACCCCTAATCTACCAATGGGTTTGGGTACGATTCTCAGCCCTGGTTCAGAGGATCTGGGACTGCTTCAGTCACCAGCCAGGAGAATTCACAGCTCTGGAGCTGTGGAAGAGCAGTGAAAAGACCTGGGTTGGCTTTTGCCACCCCGGAAAATGCTGCTTCCCAAGCTCCCAGCCATCAAAAGAAAAAGAACCACCCCAAAGAGAAGCAGTTTTATAAAGTTCTGGGCTTGATTATTCATTTTGTCTTCATTTTTGCAGAGATTAAAAGAAAGAAAGGAAAAAAAAACCCCATAGCACCTTCTCAACAAGTAGTATTTTTTGCATCTTGTGTATAAATATTAATAACCAAAATAGATTTCTCCTTGTCCCGTGTTTCAGAACATCCTCTTGGGGAAACTGTAGCACCACAGAGAGGCAGTTTAGCCCCAGACAAATATTAAATGTAGCACCAGAGAAACTAAAGTCGTAAGAAAAGCTTAATCTCACCTGGTGCCATAGCGCTTAATATATACACACACAAACTGCCTGCTGCCCAGGCTGCCACGCACCCCCTCCCCACCACCACCACCAGCACCAACCACCACCACCCCCGGGACGTGCCCCTTGGCAGCAGGTCTGGTCTCTCCCAGCAGGGTTTAACTCTGGATGTACGGATTACTTTTCATCCCGCTGCCTTGAAAGGAGCGTTTACGCTGCCGTAAAGCAAAGGCGGGGTGGGGAAGAATGCTGGAGTGACAGCAAGGACATCGCTAGTCGTCTGACTCAGACTGCAGGAGCACGAGTGCTCAGACCACCATCATCTACAAGGAATGTTGCTTACGTTCTCAACAAGGCATGCACGTTTTAACGTATGCATACAGGAGGATTTACATTCTTCTATATATAAGCATGTATGTGTCTCTGGTTTGCTGCTGGGCCCTTGAACAGCTCCTTCCGTGCAAATCCTTCTTCACGCCGCCCAAAGCGCTTCCAACACCTTCCACTTCTTTCTTTATCCCCACTCTTCACAGCTGCTGCTCGGGCTCTGGATTCCCTGTAGGAAAAGGGGAAACGATTTTCTCCAAGGGCACAGGGTTCTCTCCAGCCTAAGAAAGCAAAAGAATTGTGGTTGGTTTTAATTATATTGATGCATTGGTTGCAATAAAAGCTTCTTTTAAATTTATGCTTGAACCCTCCTGCTAAATTTCCTGACGAGCAGAGGTGCATAATTTATGGGGAGGGTGGTCTTGTGGTTCATCACCAGAGAAGCCACCTTTATCCCCCTGCTACTGCGGGATTTCGGGTGCCCTCTCTTTTGCAAGGCTTGTTCTTTTGGCTGCTCCATCTTCATTTGCATCCTGCTAACAACAACCTTAACTTTTAGGGGAGCCATTAATTTTGCTACAGGTAGTGCTGGGTATCACAGGAGACCAGGAGAACTCACTCGTCCCTGGTTCTGCCACTGATTAGATTTGTGGCCGTGGGCAAACCACTTCTTTCAGCTGCTGCTGTAAAATGAGGGCACTAATAACTTATTTGCCTCATAGGTGGGCTCCAAGACTTAATTAATAAAGTGCTCAGAGAAAAGCACCCATCTAAGTGCAAATTAGCAGGAGAGGTGCCCAAGGGGCATCCACTCTGACATTCCAGCACTTACACCTTGGTCTGTGGGTGCCAGCAGTCGCTGGGGTGGGTCCCCGCTGTCGGAGGCTGCTCTCTGGCTCGCGGGGACGGGGACAAGGAGTGATCTTACAAAAACCTCGGTGGAGAAATCTCTGCCCGCCTCCTGGATGAGGTGATTTTACCCGGTGGGTGAAAGGAGGGGGGAGTAGCTGACTGTGCAACTGCATCAGCTATGAAGTCAGAGTGTAATTAGGGCTGGCCAAGAGCTCGGGGGCAGATTCTGCCCAGCATTACTCCCCTCCAAACCCCGAATCACTTCCCTTCCTTCTCCTATCACAGTGATGAGCCGCAACCTCCACGTGGAGGAGAGTTCTGGGGCTGTAGAAACCTAGAATGTCTCTGGTTCAGCTTCCAAAGGCTTAACCCCATCTGCTTCAGCCCAGCTCCAGTGGCTGCTGCGCACGGGAGGCGGCAACCACAGCCTCTCCCTCCCTCACTTTACAGTCTCGCTTCCTAGTTTCGAGGAATCTGAAGCAACAGTAAAAATAGCTGGAAGGACTGAAGCCAGAATGAATCATCTCTCCTTGAAGCAGCTTTCATTTGTCTCGCTGTGATCAAGGCCGCCAGCCACGCAGTTTTTAAGGCTGCAGTATCTGCACACAGACACACACACACAGACACACCGTGCTCTGGAAGTACTGGGGCTATTTTTAAAGTGGTTTTGGTTTGTTTTTTTTTTTTTTTGCAGAGCTACTTAGATATTTTTGGCAGAAAATAAACAGGAAAAGGTGTTCACTACTTGAGAACATGTGAACACGGCGCTACTGGCTACGCAAAACCAGCCAAGGGAGCACAGACCCTCAATAACCACCTGGGGGTACATAGCCCAGAGGTTGCAGCACATCCCCACTGGGTCTCCTGGCCTGAATGGGTGGGAGAGAGCTCCCCTGCAGTCCCCCTACAGCCCCCCAACCTCAGCCCCCCCTTCCACAGCCCCACAGGCAGCTCTGGGACGTGGCCGAGCATGGACATGGATTTCTCTAGGCTTGTGAAGGGTCTCAAGGAGGAGATTCTGGGCACCTGCACTTCTCACTTGAGGTGTCTCCACGGAGAGGTCTTCTCCATTAACCTCACCAGCCTGGCTGGAGTGGGGGAGTGGGGCTCAGCTGGAGCTGAGTGTGGGGTCCTGAGAAACAGTGCTGGCGATAGGGGAATGGAATGGAATAGAAATATAAAAGAATAGAATAGAATAGAATAGAATAGAATAGAATAGAATAGAATAGAATAGAATAGAATAGAATAGAATAGAATAGAATAGAATAGAATAGAATAGAATAGAACAGAACAGAACACAACACAACACAACACCTGTGATGCTGTTGCTTACACTCAAAGAGGTGAGGCATTTACTCAAGTTACAGTGGAACAAAGACTTCAGGAGCTGATTAAAGATTTTTCTTCCAAAGCAAAGCCATTTAATCCTTATTTATTACTTCTCCTGTAGCACTTCCAAATGCCAGCTATGAACCCTTGTCCTATTCTGCCATCTGTGGCCCACAACAGATCAGCCTCGCTGTCATTATATTTTACAAACTGTCTCCCTGTGTCACTTAACATATAGAAAATCTATAAAAAACTGTAAAAGTTGATAAATCCCGGGACGTCTTGAACTCTGAGTGATAAATCTGCTCCAGGGCAGGCAAAGAACTCAGACAATGTTTATGCCTCTCTCAAGCCCCATTCTAAGAGCTTAAATGGCTCTAAGTTTTGCATCAGCCTCGTGCTGGCCATCTGCATAAAGGTGAATTTCATGGAAAGAATAAAAGAGGACCCCAGAATCCTGGCCTTCGGCCCATCTTTCAATAAAACAATTCTGAATATCCTAAGCTGTGTTAAAGACATTTCTGGGTGCATATTGGCTGCATTGCCAGTATCTGACTCATTAATGGAACATACTTGGAGCCAAATTCTGATCTCATTTACAGCACTGTAAATCCAGGGCAACCCAATTGACTTCAGTGGAGTTCCTCCAAATTTCCCACAATAGGCACTCAGCAGATAGATCAAAATTCGGTACTTTGGGTATGAAAAAGGCTGAGGAAAGCCAAACTACATCCCATTTCCAGTACTGGGGGGGATAGTAAGTTGGAAAGAGTGCCAGCATATCCCCTCTGCAGAGCTGCTGAGAAACGGTTTGGTTTATGTGTCATTTGTAGAATGTTGAACTTTGGATTGTCCACTACTATAAAAATATTTCATTTACTTATAAAGAAAAAGAATTATTGCTGAATTCCTATTTGAAGAAATGCGGTGTCCCTTGAAAACATGGACTGAAGTGAAACAGATCAAAATCACTTGCTTTGAAATTTTTCATGGGAGCCAACATTCCCTCTGGTGACGCATCCCTCTCTTCCCGGTCATTTCAGGAGATGGGGATCCTGCTCTGGAAGTTGCTCCTGTTCATTGCACCTATTCAGTGCTAAGGTTGGGAGACGACAAATCCTGCTGGCTGATATCTGCAAGCCCATCTCAGCCAGTCTCGACCTCTCCCACTGCTTTTAATAGACACAGGCATCCCAACTTCTCAATTAATTTGGACTCTCCAGCCCTAAACCCTGCGGTTTTATCACACAGCTTGCTAAGCTGGTGTTTACCAAAAAATAAACCAAACACCAAGCTGCTTTTCTCCAGGATGCTGAGTTGGCTGGGCATGAAATGACGCGGGTAGGAGGTCTCTGGTTTCATCTCAGCGTTTCTTTGACTAATCTTTATTCAGAGACAGGACACAAAGCCGTGCTCGGGTCCCACCTGCACGAAGCCGTAGGAGAATCTGAGCTCACCTCCCCTCAAGCAGTTGGCAAAAGGAGTTCTGCTCAGGGCTGATGTGTCAGCACCTAACTTGTTGATTTAAATGGATTACAAAGGCAATTCAGCTGGCACACCTTCCACTCCTAATAAACAAATAACAGTTATTGATATATTTAAACAACAAAAAAAGAGAATATATTCAAGGGCTTGGATTGCTCAGGGAGAGCTTGAGGCAGGGACAAAATGAGGCGCTCTCGCTTCCTTCCTCACTCAGCAGCAGGTTAATGAGAAAACAAGGGCTGGGCAAGAGCCCTATCAAATTCCCAGGCAGCCTGCATCCATGTACACTCACACTTCATTAGCATCTCTGCGGGGGACAGCAAGGGAACTTGGAAGACCAAAAAACAATTAGGAGGGGGGTTCAAGAGGTAAGATGAAAGAAGAGTAGAACTACTGGGGCAGAACTGGGAAGAGTGGAGTGGCTGGGGGATCTCAGCACAGGGAGATCAAGGAACCCAGAGAGGGTAAAGAAGTATTTTAAGGTTCCAATTTTCCTGCAAAGAAGTGGCCTGCGTGGCCATTTGGAAGGAGGCATTTCTGGACAGCTGGTGATTTTTGAAAACTCTGCTGCTTCTTTCTCATCAAAGTTAACGCTGAAGGTTTGTTTTCCTGGTGAAATTTAACTGTGAAGATGGGGCACGGGCGGTGGGGGAGCTTCGGCACTTTCTGAGCAGGACACTTGGCACCAGGAAGGGCAGGCTCCTTCCTCTGTATTTATCCAGGAGGATCAACAACAAGCGCTCGCCTCTTTGTGTGGGGGATGCACACAGGATGCAAGGCGCTGAACGTCTGTCCTCCTGCGAAGCTGCAGCTTCACTGCTGAGCTCCTCGGCTCAGCCCTGCGCCAGCTCTGCTGCCTCTGGTCCTTCATTTTCCTTGCGCTCCTGCACAGCTCAGTGTGACATCTCCAGAAATCTGATCAACCCAATTTTAATACAGATAATTAACTGCACTGAGACTTTGGACCGAGCGGCTCTGCATGAACCTCGCAGCAAACGGCGGGGGGAATTACTGGCAACACAGTGGGCACAGAACCAGGCTGGTGAAGCTGGCAGGGACAAGTAGGGTTTGATTTTAATACACAGCCACTTCTGAACTAATAGAGCGAAATACAAGTGACATTGTATGCCAGGCTGGCACATGACAACAACACTTCATGCCCTGGCTGGGTATTTCAAGGTGATGTCAGATTATATATTATAAAACTGCCATTTACAAAACATTCATCCCCAAACCCCAAGCACGGTCCACAGACAGGAGTTGGTGACATGCAGCGGCCCTAATGCTGCTGTCACCAGCATCACCTGGGGACTGTGAGGGCAGGAGGAGTTCCCTGGTGCACGGGATTATTCCCTGAGCTGCCATGTTGTGTAAAGCCACGGGGACCTGAGGGAACAACTACCAACCTTCCTCCTCAGAAACGCTACCCACGCGCACGGCAGCCAAGGCAAAACACCACCTGAAAATGCAGGGGAGCTCAAGCAGTAAATCCAGCTGAAACTGGCCTTCTCCTCTGATTCTGTTCCTTCTGAAACCACCAGATCACAAGGTCAACACTGACCTTGCAAAGCATTTATTAAATGTACACGTTAGTCTCCTCTTATGAGCCCTTCCATGAAATGCCAAGATCACCAGTGCTCAGAGCCTGGACTTCCCACCTTGCTGCAGAACAATGTTATTGTCACTGTAAAGTGTCTCTGAGGGTGGTGGAAGACCAGAAGTTCAGAAATACTCTGCTGAGTTCATAAAGCACTGCTCTCTCACCACATCTCTGCGTCTAGCCCTGCTCACCACACTATCACCTGGGCTCGGGGATGCTGCAGATAACCAGGTGTGAGCAAATTACTGCTCAAGATGAAGAGGAAAGATTCTTAATGGCAAAAATAACCCCAAAACAGAGGTGTAAATGGTATATTTAATTAATCTGGAGTTGCACTGTTGCATTCTTCTGCAGCTTGGTCACTGATGCCTTATCAGCTTGCCAGAAGTCGGTCATAGGGGCAACCAAGAGACAGCTACTGGCTTGTTAGTCCCCCACCTCTGGCCTTTTTATCCCTGAAGCCGCTTCACGTTGCACACAAGGAGCGTCTCTGCAGAGACTTACATTTGTATTTGTGTCCACGAAGCTCCAGAGCATTTGGAGGCAGCTCAGCACATCCTGTCTGTGGCAGCCTTTGAAGCTGCAAGGAAGGGCTGTGCATGCTGAAGGAGCTCACCTCGGCCCTGCTGGGGATGATGCTTTGCTTTTCCACAGCCTCTTTATCAAAGCAATTTATAAGCAACTGATTATTGTTGGGCCCAAAGTGCAGAAAGCCAAATGGAGGTGAGGGCCCCGCAGAGTCAACAGCAGAAGAGACTGGGAAAAGAAAATCCTATCTGCTGAAGCAAAGCTATGCATATCTTCCCAAAAACTAAAAATCCCAACAGCCTTGGCCTGGTGGAACTGCCAGAAGTGTGGGCAGGGGGATCCAAGGAGCCACGCACGGGCTTTCTCTGCCAGCGCTTCTCGCCCGCCGCCTTCTCTACTCGGGATGAAGGCCCAGGCTGGGCAGGGAGGATTGTCCCAGGGCTCCTTAGAAAGAAAAGGACACTTCGAGACACTCGATAAGGGAAAGCACTGCAGTCCTCCTTGGATTTCCACTTTTTTTGAGCTCAGAGAGGCCCGCAAGCCAGATGGGTAGGTTTGCTTACAAACACTAGAACCAAACTGGGCCCAAACTGATGGGATGGGAAAGAAGATCACTAAGTGCTGCTCCTGACCACAGTCCCAGTCCCTGTCCCACCACTGACACTACCTCTTGAAGGGCTTTGCTGGCCACAGCTCTGTAGACACCACCCTGGAACCTCTATGCCGATGATGTGATAGAAATTGAGGCTTTGACTCATCAAAAAACCCAGTTTTGTTTTCAAAGAAAGCTTTCCAAAGGTAATCAGGTGAACCCATTGACTAACACAGCAGTTGTGGCTCAGACAGAGGACACAAATACCCGCCCCCACCAGTGCATAAACACACATGTGCACAAAGTGATGCTGGAAAACCTTATTTTTAAACTCTCCCAATAACCATACTTTTTCTCCATGCTCTTTAATGGCATTCCAAGCACCTAAAAAGCACGACATTTTGCAATAGAAGACGTGATTTCTGACAGCCGAGGTCAGGCCGCACAAGAGTTGCAAACAGCCGGGTTCAACTAAAGCAGCACAAGGTCAGCCATAGCCTTGGTGGCGCTGGAGCACAGCAGGGGCTCTAGGAACCAGCACTAACTGGGCTTGGATGCTTTTCCCTGGCTGGTGATTTGGGAGTCCCCTTGGGGAAAGCCTCTGGCTCTGGGTGATTCATTATCCAAAGAACAGAGCCAGGCACAGCCAGCCAAAACCCTAGGCTGTCCCACTGGATGGTCCTATGGTGACATCCTACCACCCAGAGACCTTAGCAATGGGTGTCCTCCAGCACCCATGGCTCTGAAGCCCACTGGAGGATGGTAGGACCCAGGGGAAGTTCCTCCACTCAAAGAGGGCTGGAGCCTTGCAGGCATGGCTGTGCGGCTGGGACAGGAGCCTGCCAGCATCCTCCATCTCCCAAGGGCCAGCATTTTGGGTGCTGCTGACCCACTGGGGCCCCAGGCTCAGAGTCAAAACTGGCCCATGAGAGACTGGATGACTTGGGCTGGGGAAGGCACAGAGCTGGAAGCTGTTAAAGTTTCAGGAAGGGAACAGGGGGCGTTTGGGGAGTCCTGGGAAAGGGGGGAGAGAGAGGAGAGGAGAGGAGAGGAGAGGAGAGGA
>VZTM01029323.1:278158-288743 GCA_013400555.1 Jacana jacana | reverse complement strand
GGGACACTGTGGGATGGGGAGGAGACTGGGATGGGATAGAGTGTGGGAGTGGAGAGGACTGTGTGGGGAGTAGGGGGGCAGTGGGGATGGAGAGGGCAGTGTAGGAATGGAGGGGATGGAATAGGGATGTGGGGCAGTGTGGGAGTGGGGGGTCAGAGTGGGGATAGAGGGTCAGTGTGGGATGGGGAGACAGTGTGATGGGGGGACAGTGTCAGGATGAAGGGACAGGGTGAGGATGGTGGGGACAGTGTGAGGGTGGAAACTGTGGGATAGAGAAGACAGTGTGGGGATAGGGGTGACAGTGGGGTGGAGGGGACAGTGTGGGGTTGCAGGGGACAGTCTGGGGATAGAGGGGACAGCGTGAGATGAAGGGGACAGTTTCAGATGCAGGTGGGCAGTGAGGGGATTACGCAGAGCTGGGAGGGATTTCATCACCCAAAGCGTTACTCATTCTGATCGTTCTGATCGCATTTTGAGCGGCCAAAGAAGGAGCACACGCTGCCCCCACCAGCCCCCAGGCACTGGCCCAGGGAGATGTGGAGCCCTCGCCCCCAACCATTGGTGAGCAGAAGCAGGGCTGGGACCCCCCCGGCAGGACTCCCCATCACACATCAGCCCTGGGACAGCAGCAGGTTCTCCCTGTGAGGCAGAAATCACTACAAACCCGTCTGTTTCTTTTCTGCCTGGAAGGGGGGCTGCTGCAACCTCCTTAGCAGGTCACCTTGGGATTGCAAAGAGGTTCAAGGGGGCCCTCCTGGGGCTCACCTTCCCAGCCCACCTACCCTCGCCAGAGCAGCCCTGCATCCCGCTACGGGGGCAGCTCCAGCTCCGCAGCCCCTTTCTTTGCAGGATATGAACCTGGGGAGATCCTCCTACAAGCTGAAGACATTCTTTTGTAGGGAAAACAAATATTTTGTGGGGTTTCTACTCACAGGAATTCCTCCTCAAAATGAGCTAGTTAATTTTTTTTTTTTCTGGAATCCAAAATGCCTGTTTGTTTTCATTAAGTTGGGTTTTTGAAACTGCACAGGCAGCAACGTGCTGCAAAGGGGAAAAACCAGCACGTGGTGGCTGAGGATGCTGAATGGGGGTCGGCATGAGGGTGGAGGTACATGGGCACAAGCCACAAACTGCTGCTGAGGGCACGGATTGTGTGTTTTAGCATGTCCACCTGTGCCCAACGAGGACCAGCCATTTGATTTACATTTATAAGTATCTCTTACCTGTTTTATTTCCCCAAGTGCTTCACAGTTGAGCTGAAGACACGAATGCTCATGGTCTTTCCACTCCTCTTGGCAGCTGGACGGCCTGAAGCAGTATTAGCTCCATGGCTGTGGTTCAGTGGTTGGGTTTAGCCATCGTTTGAAATGCAGCCTTCAAGCAATGAGGTACGTAGATACCAGTGAATGTCGTCTCCTCCCCCGAGTGTGAAAGCTCTGCGGATGGCTGCAGAAGGAGGTGGGTGTGATTCAGGGTGTCCCGAGCAGCATCTTTGCTCAGAGGTGTTATGGACATGGTATTGAGCAGGACCTCCCCTGCCCACAAGATCCACTGCAGACTTGGCCAAGAAAATGGGTGGAAGAGATGAGCTGACCTGCTCCCATCAGCTGGTGGCCCAGCAACCCACTGCTGCCATGGCTCCTCCATGGGCAACCGCCCCACTTGGTGGCATCTCTTCTCTTCTGGTACTGGCTTTTCCCTCATGGGGCCAGATGGTGGCCCTGCCTGGCCAGCAATGGTGGGTTTCCCAGCAGAGCCCCAGGCGCCTTCAGAGGATACAATATATGCCACCAACATCAGAAGGACATGGAGCTGTTGGAGCGGGGCCAGAGGAGGCCCTGGAGATGCTGGGAGGGCTGGAACCACTCTGCTGAGAGAGTTGGGGAGGTTCAGCCTAGAGAAGACTCCAGGGAGAATTTAGAGCCCATACCAGTCCCTAAAGGAGCTCCAGGAAAGCTGGGGAGGGACTTTGGATCAGGGAGGGGAGCCATAGGAAGAGGATGACACTAAAAGAGATGAGATCTCAGGAAGAACTTTGCCATGAGGGTGGTGAGAGCCTGGCCCAGGTTGCCCAGAGAAGTTGTGGCTGACCTATTCCTGGAGGAGTTCAAGGGAAAGTTGGAGGGGGCTTGGAGCAACCTGGTGTGGTGGGAGGTGTCCCTGCCCAGGGCAAGGGGTGACAATGGATAATCTTCAAGCTCCCTTCCAACCCAAACCAGTCTATGGGTCTATGACACCACCTTTGCCCTGGTCGCCACTTCACCAGCAGCTTTCCAAGGCCGGGCTGTAGTCTCTGGATCATCAGGCCCCCTCAGGCCCCCGGCTCGCCCCTCCTGTCAAGGCAGCTCCCGCAACTAAGCCCCGCCGGCGCCCACAAGATGGCGGCCGGCGGCCCCTGTCAGCCGGGCCCTCGGCCCCCGCGGCGGCAGCCCGGCCTGCCGCAGCCCGTCGCCAGCCCGCCCCGCCGAGGCGTCAGCGGAGGACGGAGGCGGTGACGACCTTCTGGGGCAGCTCATCCGGGACCTGGTAGGGCTGCGCTTGGGGGGCCAGTGGTGGGCCCGGCCGGGTCTCCTCAGTGGGGCCACTCTGAGGGGAGCAGAGCAGGGCTTGTCTGTGGGATGGGGACGGAATGGGGGTGTTGAGTTTGAAGTTGCTCTCAGCTTCTTTAGAATCTCATCTTAGAATTACTGAATCACAGGATGGTTCGGGTTGGAAGTGACCTTAAAGTGCATCCAGTGCCACTCCCTGCCCAACCAGACCAAACCCCGTCCAGCTCCAAACCCCGTCCAGCTCCAAACCCCGTCCAGCTCCAAACCCAGTCCAGCCTGCCCTTGAACACCTCCAGGGATGGGGCAGCCACAGCTTCTCTGGGTGACCAGAAAGCTTCTGAATATATTCTGCTTTACAAAGGTTTAACGCTCTGGATTCTGCTTTTTTCCCCTTCTTTCCTCTTAAAAATAGATTTTGTTGATTATTTAGGCCCGTTGATGTAGATGCAGTAATTAAAGATATTCTGCAGTGCAGTAAGAAAAAAGATATTCTTTAAATAAAGAAACTAATTTGGAAATAGTTTTAAATACAGTTCTGAAGCAGATAAAAGTTATTTTGTTAACTTCTCTAAATGCAATAGAGATTTTATTTACAGCGTAGAAAAACTAGGGGGGAAACCCATTTTCTTGCTTCTCACTAGCCTAACTGTGACTAATTACTCTTTGCTTAAAAAAATTAAAAGGAGCAGATTAAATTTCTGTCTGCAAGGCACAAATTAATCCATTTACAGAATTAGTGCTCCATTAGCACACAGGAGCCCAAATCTGTCTCAGAGGGACCGATAGTATTTGAGTTTTGGATTCATTCCAGTAGACTTTTAGACAAGCTGGTGCTGACTTAACGTTACAGCTTCGTTTGCAGCGGCGAGAGCTGTGCTGGAGGGAAGCTGCCTGAATTTTTGGGGTGGAGGAAGAGGAGACCTTCATCTGTCTCTAATGTTAAGGCTGGATTAAGATGGAATTAGTGTGAGCCGTTGTGTGTGCTTTGTTGCAAGCCCATGCTTATTGTTTGGCAGTAAATATTCTTGCAGATTAGTTTAAAAAAATATGTTTTTTGTTTTTCTTCCCCCTGCTTTTTAGTGAGAGAGCTGTCAGCCTTGACTGTTGTGTCTGTACCCGTCTGTCTGTAGGCAGCCTGTCCTTCCGACGACACCTTTGGGTACATGCAGACAGTCCAGGTTCTGCTGGTTGGATGTGAGTCAGCTCCAGTTTGGAAGCAATATATTCATGGTAGTGCTGTGCCCAAGCCCATAAGCCTGGAGCTAATAAGCTTTGCTGAACGGCTCATCTTAGTTGTTTGGGCAGCGTGTCACTCTGAAATGGTTACATGAGGCTCCTGGATGCAAGCTGGTTCACATCTGGCCAGCTTGAGGTCTTTCTGCATGTGGCCATGGAGATGTGCTTGCAGAGCTCTTTTTACTTTTTATTTAGTTTGTTTTTGTTGTTGTTGTTGCTGTCCCTTTTGGAAATGGACACAATTTAAATTGCGTGAAAGCAAACAGTCTTAGAGGTCCACAGCAGGGAGCAGAGCCAGTGCTCCTTGTAGAGAGGGTGTGGAGGGAGCAGAAAGGAGGCAAAAAGGGGCTGTTTGTGCAGGGGAACTGTGGATAAGGATGGAGGGAGCAGGAGGGTTGGCCACAGGAGCTAGTTTAAGTAACTTTAAAATAAGTGCAAGGTTTCAGTGTTTGTATACTCTTGCTTAAAAGGCCTAATGGGAACGTTGCCCATCTTTGTGCTGTCTAAACATTATCTCCTGTGCAGCCTGCTCTGGCAGGGGTTGGACTCGATTTCCAGAGGTCCCTTCCAACCCCAGAGCATTCTGTGAATACCATTTGCATGAGAACCTTCCATGCAACTGTATTATACAATTGTTTTTCCGTGTAACTGTACTTAAATAAAGCAAACATTGCCATTTTGCCACTTGGTGGGTATCACAGGTTTAAATGAGCAAGAAGTAGTTGTAGAGGAGACCTGCAAAATACCAAAGGTACCAGGGCTAGAGAATTGTGAGGAGATGGGGATGAGCCTGCCTTTCTGACAGCAAACAACAGAGGCAGGTTTTAGCTGAGCAGCTGAATTTGTGCTTGGGGGTTGATGGAGAGTGATCAGGTGTTTGGGAGCACCAGGAAAAAGAAGTAGAGGGCAAAGCTTCAGAATGGGAGAGAGAGAAATGGTCAGAATGGGGTATTTTAAAAATTTGGAATATCCAGCAGAAATGAGGCAAAGGACGAATCTCGATGCAATAAATGCAGGAAGATTTAATCATTATGTCATTATAAGAAACAAAAAAACCCTCTAGGAAAAATATATGTGCAGCATTTAGCTGTTAGCTAAGTGATGGATTCTTTGGCTCTACATTTTTTGAGATACTTAATCAGTTAAACCACAGCTCTTCCAGCACATTTCTTATTAAAAAGACAGTTTTATGTTACTAATGAAAGGCTGAAACAAACTGTAATGTCCTCTCCATTCAGTTTTACATTGAAATAGTCATTCTTTTTCCATAATCTGTGTTTTGAAAGTGAAATTAATAATAGACATCTGTCTTGGAAGTGCTTGTTTGGTCTTTTTGATGCTGGAACAGTAGAGAAATTCTTCTGCTGGAACTTTCAGTGCCATCTGACTACAGAAAAGTCTTAGAGTTCTCAATTTGCTTTTTAGCTCCACTTAGCCATGTAATATTCTTTACCTGGTACGACCCAGGGAGAACAGAGTAGCTCAGGCACCTTCATGGCAGGGCGGTCTGTCTGATGTCGTGCTGTTAGCGGATGGAGTGGCAGAATCCCTTCTGCCTTTTTTAACGGGGCTGTGATGGCCCTGAGGATACAGCATCCTTTCTTCATACTGTGGTAACTCTTGCTACTATCTAGCTGTGCTTTAAAGAAGCCTAACACATTATTTTCTCTTTTATTTTTTTTCTTCAGAACGAAATAAGTGAGGTTCCTTTCTTTGATGTCCAGCTGCCTTATGAACTGGCACTGAAGATATTTCAGTACCTAGGCAAGGCTGAATTGGGAAGGTGTGCTCAGGTAAGTGCTGCTGGCAGTTTGCTTCCCTGATACCTCATAAAATTGGCAGAAATACTCAAGAAACAAGACACCTTCATGCAGGGAAGATGTGTGGTAACCCTCGTAGCTCAGCTGATTGTGCTTTTGCTTATTGGAGATACTCCCAAAGCTGCATTGAAAAGATAACAGTAAATGAACTGAATTTATAGCTTGCAATTAAGTAGAGTTAAAACATCAGTGGCTTGGACAAAAGTGAAGCCTTAAAATGTGAAATGAATACTTGCAAAGATCTTTTGATTCAAGTGGATCTGTTTAGAAACAAGTGAGCATCTTGCTGTAATTTTTAGAAGTTAACACTTTGCAGTGCTAAGGGCATGGCAAAAAAGCTGTTCCCCCACACTTTTCAGCGTGTGACTTGAACCATAAAAATGGGAATAGTAGCGTTTTGTCTGGAGTAATTTCATGTGAGGCAAAACTCGTAAATGAGACTGGTTTCTTCCCTCCCTCCCTGCCCCTGGCAAGGGTTTCATATTTTTCTGTGGTGATACTAGTGCTTTCGTCAGCTTCTACTCAGATGTGTGGTCCATAATTTGTGTAGTCGTTAACTGCTTATCTCTGCAAGTGGCTTTACTAACTTTAAACACTCACCTGACTATATTTAGGGCTGTTCAGCTCTTGCTGTTGAACCTCTTTATCCCTATTCTTCACACCCTGAATGATGAACCTCCTCTCTGAATGAGTCTCCAATGCAAATCTAACTGACAAGCGCTGGTTACCCTGGGAGGCAGAGGCAGAGTATAATACTCTGGATTCACGTTGCCAGCTTCCCCCGTGGCCACTGTTTAGTGTTTCAGGCTGGACTTCATTGAACTTTTATGTACAAAGCATGTCTTGCCACTCCACAAAAATCCAATCAGGCTCATTCTTTGTGTTACGCTCGAGCCAAGCTCTGGGCTGTTTGTCAGAGAAAGAAATGGTAACTTGTAAAAACTGCAGAGACAGGGACAGACAGGGTATGGCTTTCCTGGGGATGGTAAACGAGACACAAGTATCACCCAAATGACACATCCATTGAACTGAGTGCTCAGTAGGAGCAAGTGATAGTGTTAAATGGCTACAGGTGGTTATTGCTTAAATCTGCTGATACCTTTTAGGAGCAAGGACTGTTGGAAGAAAAATTGTTCTTCTTGCAGGGCTTCTGGTGCAGATGGAAAAAATTCTCTGGGCTTGGTTTTTGGTGCTGTCCAGGAGACTGAAGCTTTCAGTTGTACTTAATGTTCTGTCATTTGAGGTAGTAAAGGCTGTGTCCTGTGAAATGGAACAGGATTGCATTTTTGAAATGGATTACTTTAAAGTTATTCTTTCTTTGTCCTTATTTGGTTTTTTTTTTTGGTTTGTTTGTTTTTTTCCTTAGGCATAATCAGTTTACCTCATGGCATGGTAAAAAGATTGGCTGATGAGGGGCTGTTCCTTTTCTCTGTGCATGGGCTGCACTTGATTTCTCTTCTTTTTTAACTTCAGCCTGTTCTCACAAGATGGGTTTAACACTGAGAAAATGTTCCACTTTTCTCATTCACCTTCTAAGAGCAAGTGAGTTGGTCGTACGTGGCAGTTGACAGGCAGCTGAGCTCA
The DNA here is from genome assembly GCA_013400555.1 of Jacana jacana. Taxonomy (NCBI): domain Eukaryota; kingdom Metazoa; phylum Chordata; class Aves; order Charadriiformes; family Jacanidae; genus Jacana; species Jacana jacana. The sequence goes on along the minus strand of VZTM01029323.1, from coordinate 281,554 downwards.
TGCCCAGGGTTTTACAAGGCTTTCTGAGTGAGATGAATATCCAATGCTTTTAGCACAGAACTGGCTTCTTTTTAAATGTTCAAATAAAAAGCAAAGCAATAAAAATAAACACCATTTTCATTTTGCTCTTGGTGATTTTGGTGGGGTTTTTTTTTGGGGGGGAAGCCCTCCTCTGTTAAATGGAAAGCCCTGCTGCTTTACAGTGTTAGTGTAGAAAGGGGTTTTTTTTTATTAAGGTGCCTTGGGATTTTAGTGAAATTGGGCCAGTTAGTGGAATTGGCATCGTGAACTATGTGAGTGCCTCTGGAGAAAACCTGTTTGCTTAGTTCTTTATGCCAAATTGGTAACCGACTAACAGTAAAGTAGCCTGACTGTGGAGCCTCCTTGAGATTTAATCACACCACAGGCTGCTCTGGAGAACTTTAGTTTCACCCTGATAGTTCCCCCTCCCCCTCTTCCCCACAGCTTTTCTTTGATTTTTTGGAATTAGTACTATAAACTATCCGTATGGCACTTGAAACTTGAAAGCCATGTGCAGAGTGGAAATTAATGGTGTCGTCAGTTCCTGAGCCCTGGTGACTCTGGTGGGTTCGCTGTAGCTGTACCATGTTCAGCAGCATCCAGTCCTTGTTGATATCCCATGTTTATAATTCAAGGAGAAAGGTATCTGGGACTTAATGTATCAGCAGAACAGTCCAGAGGAGTGGCAAAATTTTCCCTCTGCTTCGTGCCAATCCCTGTGAGTAACTTTTGATTCTGTTCTGACCATTAAAAGAAGTATCTACACTATGAGCAATTCTCTTATGACTTCTGTGAGGTCTGAGAACAGTTGGTCCTTCCTCCTGGTCATGATGAAGAGGGATAAGAAAACCAATCACTTGGGACACTGCAAGTGTGACAGATTGAAAGGCATCAGAAGTTCTCATGGGTTTTGGGACTATTGATATCTGCAGTCCTTCAAACTCTCAGCTTTGTGAGAAGGTCTAACCTCTGAACTTCTCTGTGTACTCACAGTTATTACCAGAGACTGCATAAATTGCATTTTGGGGGGTGAAATACTTCTTGACAGTAGGTACTGAGCTTTGGCAACGCTGGAGCAGATTTATTTCCAAAGGGATCAGTGGGAGATTGCCTTGAACAACAGTTCATTTTTGTCTGAGAGGCGGTTTGGAGATGTTTACCAATACAACAATTGTGTATGTATCTGGGACAAGCGAGTCTGTTTCTAGGAATTTAAGAACTAATTGTCTTGCATAGCTCAAGAATTTCAGATACTTTCCTCTAGAGCTCCTGAAACTGTCAAACTGTAAGGCTTTTTGTGTTTATACGCCTTAAAAAGAAGAAAATACATATTTTTTTGAGCAGACTTTTGCATCAAGGTGGTGTATGGGTAAAAGTAATCATCTGTAATGAGGTTAGAGAGAGCGAGCGAGCAGAGAAATGAACAGATAAGGATATCCTGGGCTGGGGATTAGATGGAAAATATCGTTGTGGCTGTGAATTGAAAAGATGAGCAGCTTCCACCTGGTAAATATGCATCTGGATGGTCTTGGATTAAATACACTTTGGCGCTACATGTTGTGCTGAATTGAAAGTCCAGATATTCCTAATTGAGGCCCCTGGCTTCAGAGAGGGAACCTTGAATGTGTCTTTGTGTGACGAAGGAAGAAAATAAACCTAATGAAACAAAGACTGTTATCAGATGGAGGGGGATGAACAAACCTTCATTAGGATTTGAGCCAGTTGATTTAGGCAGGATTAGGAGAAATTTAGGACTTGATGGAAGAGGTGGTTTGTGTTTTTTTGTTTTGTTTTGTTTTTTTTTTTAGTCTGGGAGGAAAAAAGTAATAAATCTCCCAAAGACAAAACCGAATAGCAAAACCTGTGTCAACGAAATCCTTTGAAGACCTTTGGAGCATTATTACTTGCTGAACTGTAAGGTATAAAACTGTTCCTGTGTGGAGCTCAGGGGAAACTGACGTTTCTTTGCCGAGAAAGTTGAGAACTGTAGTAAAAAGATGCTGGGAACACCGAAGACAAAATTGAATGGGGGACTGTAAATTTATAAACAGCTCCTTAAGGTGTTGTCATTGATCCTTGTTGGAGTTTCTACCCGGTGTAAATTTGGAAATAATGATGTCTGTAGTTTAATAAAGAGCTTTGTGTGTCTCAGCTACTCTCCAACAAGCGGAACGTATGGGCGTGTATAAATAAAGCCGTAACGCTCCGGCTTTCGGGGCCTCACCTGAAACTCTGAAGTCAAGCAGATCTAATAAAGCTGACTTGGAGCCAATCGCTGGTTTTAATGCGGTGGCTCACAGTGGTGCTGTAAAGTGTAATGCTCGAGACACTTTTATTAGAGATTTCTTGCAGCTGAGGCTCACTCAGTGGGGCTTTTACAAGGGATTGTCGTGCCAGTTTCAGTGCATTAAGAAGAGGCTGCGTTAGGGACCCTTTGGAAATCCAGGCTTGTAAAGCAGCGGGATTCAATGTAATTTGATTTAAAAAAAAAAATAATCATAATAGGATAGGATCTTTATTCCCCTTGAATGTTTTTTCATGCAAGTTGAAAAGGCAGTCTAAATTTTATGTAGTGCCCCCCCTTTATATATTTTTTTCTTTTTTACTGTCTTTATAAAATGCTTTTAAGACCCTGAAAACTAGAAAGGTCTGTGCACACATTGTCTATTTTGGCAGACTCCAAAGGGGGAGGGTGTGTTTGGGGTTGGAATTATGTTTTGCTATTTTTTTTTTTCTTTCTCTTTCTTTTTAAAAGCAAGGCCAAAGTTGATATAGTTTGGCTTCGTTTACTCCTGCTTGTGTGCGAGCCTGTCCCCTTGATGTCAGCAGAAAGGGGCTGCTGTTCTGCCATGGGGGGGTGGGGGGGCAGAGGTGCCTTTACTGTCAGTTCCCCAACTCCTGCAGAACAGCTGCTTTTTCGGTGCATTAGCAAAAAGCTGGGTGGGTTTTTTAATCTTTTCTCTCCTTTTTTTTTTTAACCAATAATACAGGGATTTATATTACTTTTAAATCAAATTGAGAGCAGATTTACCCCCCTAAACTGTAGTGGTTTGCCTTTTTTTTTTGTTTTGTTTTTTTCTCCCCTCTCTTTTTTTGTGGTTTTTAAGCTTCCCAAGTGCATCCCTGAAGGTACAGGACCATTAAGCACCGTGTTTTTATTACACACCGACCCCATCGACGCCACAGGCTGGGGCCAGAGTGGCTGGAGCTGCCTGACAGAAAAGGACCTGGTCATGTTGATCACCTGTGGGCTGAACGTGAGCCAGCAGTGTGCCCAGATGGCCAAGAAGCCAAAAAGGCCACCAGCATCCTGGCCTGTATCAAGAACAGCGTGGTGAGCAGGACTCAGGAGGTGATTGTCCCTCTGTACTGGGC